>BCLH01000023.1:92905-192087 GCA_001602315.1 Zoysia pacifica
TGAATGAATACGATACTCCTAATTTTTATCCATTCACTACTGTTGAATTTAAATATTTCACACCCATTACATGTGAAAATGATGAGCTGAAATTGCTATCTTCTCTAAACACTATGTGTTATATTGAATATGATTCTTTTTTGACCTTGCTACAAGAGAATTTTCTAAAACTGAATTGCCTTTGTCAACTAGAACCTATTTTTATGTTACAGGCAACTCTGATCATAGAGGTGTGTTTATAGTGCCTCAAATTAAAATCCTTTTGCATGGTGAAAATAAATAACAAACTAGATGATAAAAATATAAAATATTGTTCCATGTCATGTTTATCTAGTTTTTCTAATACAACACACTTTATGGCTTTTCATAAGAATGATCTTGCTAATTTTTATGATAAAAATACTTCATGTGATGCTTTAGGGTGTAAAGATGTCATGTTTGTATGTCATGAATTTTTTAGCTATTTGTACGCTCCTGTTACTAACTATTTGTATAAGTATCATAATATCAAGGGGAAGAATGATGAGATTATAAAGATCTTTGAGCCATCAAGTGATTGGATTCAAATACCCTCGTGGCCTCTATTTTATGCAGGATGCAGGGCATGGTGGAGTCGAGGTCCGGACAATGAACTTAAGTCGAGGACGACTCCAAAACAAGAAGAGAAAGATGATGAGGACATCACTCGTTTAGATATACATACAAAACTCCTGAAATTAGTATTGATGAAACTCACGCATGACAATTGAGATTAGAGGTGAGCTCGCTCCTAAACACATGTCTTCCTTCCTTTGAGAATAGATTGCTACCTAATAACTTTATCATGATTAGAAACATTAGAGAGAGTCAGTAAAATATGAAGAAAGACTTGGAGATACTCAAGATCAGAACGGCATGTTCGACTCTAGAGTAGATCTAAACAACTTGGGTTTGAGTCTGACTCAGACTCCAGGAGCAGCCTACACTAAAATAGATGCCCTGGTCTCATATGAGCTCTGTTTTGAACGTTTTAGATATATATTAGAAAGCTAAGAAGATAAGCTTTTCAACGGATCTAATCTCGTGCGAAAATACTTCCTAGATCTTCAGAAATCATCGAAACAAATGACATCTAGAAACTGTCCTGGTGCTGCGATACTATCTTTTGCCCTTTGGGCCGTATATATTTTCTATGCCCATTAGTATTAGGGTTTCCCCCTAAGGACATCCTAACCACTATATAAATAGTAGCCGCCATCATTAGAAACAGGTTTTGATTAGTCTTCATCTGTTTTTAAACAGTTTCATCGTTTGACAGTTTGTTGGTTTTTCAACTTTGTGATTTAATTAAGATTTCGCAATTGAGTTGCGTTCTTCTTTGTTCTTGCTTGGATTCACAGGCTGGGATTAGCCTTCTTGGTGAGGTCAATCGTATGCGCACGGTTGATAACTAGAGGAGAAGTGATGCTGCCATTGCGGGGTATGAATCGTGTTGATTTGAGACCGAATCGATTGCGTGTCGCATCTCCACCAAATCAAGAGTTATCATGACCTGACGGAAGATCGAAAACTATGTACACATCACCATGGCCAGTTGAGGACATCCTCAATCAATAATGATAATATATCATCAAACCCTAATTCCCCTGTAACCATAATTTTTATTCACCTGGTGATCTCTATGATTTTGATAAATGGAGAACGTCTTGTTGATCGGTCTAGGGCATGTTTGATGACGGAGATTCAATGATATTTTGTAGTTTGCTCATAAATTAGTTATTCTTCATTATGTAAACACGATATTTATCTTTTTGCTTTTTTTTGTGTAAACCTAGCCATCTTTCGCATTGAAATTGTGATAGTTATATAACTACAACAAATCTTGTAGTCCAAGGCAGATTTCAAGTGACTCTTCTCAGGCTAATCTAAGAAAATTGAAAGTTCCCATTTGCAAAACTGAAAGATCCAACGGACGAGCTGCATGCCCCTGTCGATGGTACATGGATGTGCTTGTGTTTAATGGTCCGTTTTCATTTCATCAATGACATTCCTGCTTGTTACTCAAATTGTAGTTGGGGTGGGTTTTGCCGCGAGCCCACATAGCTGCTCGTAAAATCTAAGTTAGTGGCATATGTGATTCAACTATATTCAACTTGTGGCTCAACAGTGACTTGTCCGCCAAGTTCATGGCACAAGCGGGTGTGTCCATAACAGCAGGTAAAAGGCCGCACACTTTTATTCCACCTATTCTACAATGTACGTCATCGAGACTTATAAAAAATATAAATATGAGACGCATATTGATATGCAAATACTAATTTGCACCAAGTAGCTTACAACTACTTGAGTCATCTTCAACATCGAAATTTTTAAGGTACTAATTTGCACTAAATAGCTTACAATTATTTGAGTAATCTTCAACAAATTTTAGTCAATTTTGCTAAACTTTTAAGGTGTGAATGCGGTAGTTTAATTCTAGGGTCTCACTTTTCATTTGGGATCCACATATTGATTTGATCATGTTAATTTGCATGAAGTAGCGTACGATTTTATTGAATCATCTCTAACACATTGTAGTCAATTTCATTGAAATTTTATGTGCAAAATTCTATAGTTAATTAGCTTTTGATATAGGACCCACACATTGATCTGACTATGACAATTTATACGAAGTAGTGTATGATATTATGGAGTCATTTCCAATTGAGTTTATCGGTTTTGTTAAAATTTTAAAGTGTGATCGTAACGTTTCAATTCGTTGGTCCAACTTGACAATGCACAAAAACTTACACATATATGTAAACCCATGTAATGTGTTGGATGAGTGCATGATACTAATGGATGATAAATAGTGGGTTGATTGACTAAATTATTCGGTTCCCGCAAAGACCAGCGACAAACAACGTAGCTTAGGTTGCCAGAAACCCCACATATTTGCTTTGCGCCTAACCTTGTGGCTTGTAGGCTGGCCAGTCATACCCAACACCCCCCCCCCCCACATGCAAGATGAAATGACACTTTGCGTTGCAAAAGAGCAAAGTAAATAACTAACTGAAAGATAAACTTAGTAATATGTGAGAGCGGAAAAGGGGACACTTCCACGTGACGTGCACTAGCACATTTTCTGAAGATCAACCAAGTTACTTCCTCCGGTTTTAAATTATTGAGACCGTTCACTTCTTATATCAACTTTGACCATTTGTCTTATTAAAAAAATTTGCTCCAATATGTAAAATTATTAGTCATGTTTTAAATACAACTAATGATAAAGCAAATAATAACAAAATTTCACACATTTGAACAATTTTTCTGAATAAGATGAATAGTTAAAATTGATGTTAAAAGTGAATAATGCTAATATTTTAAAACAAGAGGAAGGATTCAATAATGTGTTGCAAATCAACGTGGTAGCAACGTGATTATTGAGACAAGTGCATAGAGTGCTTATTTTGATACTCCCTTCGTTGATGTCGCTTTTGACTTCTAATATCAACTTTGATCATTCGTCTTATTCAAATTTTTTGATAAATATAATATATTTTTTTATAATTTGATTTATTATTAAAGTTGTTTGAATCACAACTTTAAATTTTACATATTTGAATAAATTTTTGAATAAGACGAATGGTCAAAGTTGATGTTAGAAGTCAATAGCAACACATCAATTTAAGAACGGAGAAACTACATCGCAATTTGTGACCAAGCCGCCAATACATGTATTATATGTGCATTTGTTACTTAAATATATTGCAAATGTGAGGCTACACACTGACAAGATTAGCACGCCCTTGATCGCGACTGATTCAGCAATAGGTAGATTACGAAGGGCTCTGCTGCAACAAATGGATAGAGAACAAGGCTAAGATGAGGAATGAAGATAGAAATAAGAGAGTAGAGAACAAAATGAATGAGTTGTAACCCTGACATTTTACCATTTTCAAATATTTTACAAATTCATTTAATTTTTGGAAAACGTTAATGTATAATGGAGTTATAAAAATTGGCAAACGGCAGTCTCATATTTTAAAAACATATCTAATTCTGTCAAGACTAAGAAGTAGGTTTAAACTAAGAATTGAACTTCGAAATGCAGTCTGCCTTGCAATTGTCCTTTTGTCTTTTGATCTTACATTATTTCTTAGAGAACTATCCCTTCGAAAATATTTTACGGCATTTATTCCTTGTGTCTACATTTTTCATATGCTATTTCGTCTATGGGGTGGTTTAGATCCCTTTATTTAGGAAGAATTAAAATCTATATAATGGATCAAGTTATTTAGTTTGTAATTTGATATTTCATAATTTTTCCAAACTTATAAACCTATCCCAATTTCATAAGATGAGAGATGAAAATAGATTCTATACATCATTATACTATAATTTTATTCTCTAATTTACAGCACACTCTTCAACTCATTTTCTTACAATAAAAATACAACATGTAAGTATGTCTTTTATATGTCTAACAATAAATATATAAATATGTTTAATATATAACTATATTAACTTAATTAATCTATTCCTAAACTGTACTTATTAAAATGAATTCAATTTCAAGGATTCAAACGGCCCTATGTGAAATTTCACTGCATATACTGTACACGTGCAATATTCCAACAATCTTGCACGCTGAGAGTTTTTTTTCCTTGTTTATAATAGGGATAAATGTGGATGTGGCGCACCTTGCTCCAATCTCAAAATTATGCGTGTCAAAGAAAGCAAAATATAGTGTATTAGTTGTTCCATTTGTGTTTCCAAATCCATTTTCATCTTTTTCAAATTTTCGTTTTGGACGTAAGAATTTGGATTTGCTGGTCACACACAGACCAGTGACGCGCACGAAAAGCTTTCCACCAGTCACAAAAAAAGAAATGGTTCCATCAGGAAAATCTAGATAACTAGAAAAACGACCACCCCATCCTTCCGAGTTGCGACACGCCATGGCGGCCGCCACAGCAGCCGCCGCCTCGGCTCTCCGGCTCCGCCTGTCCCACCTCCCCTGCAGCAGAGACAGCGGCATTGCGAGCCCCAGCTCTACCCTCCGAACCCTTCCGTTGGTCTCTTCCGTCCCCCTGGCCCGCGGCCGCTGCGTGCTCAGCTCCAACGCCTCGTCGTCCCCTTCTCCCCCGCCGTCACCGGAGAAGGAGGCTGAGGCGGCGCCCGTACCGACAGCCGAGTCGTGCGTCAACCTTGGCCTCGAACTCTTCGCCAAGGGCAGGGTATGTAAGCGAAGCCGGCCTCCAGGCGCCTCTCGCGAAGTGTCAGTCAGTCGGCAGTCGTAAGCGTGTTGCTCGTTAGTTTATCCACACTACACCAGGATTAAATTGTACCGGGTGCGTTATCCATTGCCGCTAAGCTCAGCCTGGGTTGTGTTTGGATCGGTTTTTAAATTAGTTTCTTGAAAGGGTAGCATATCATCGTAGTTTTCAGTTTGGTCACTAGTATAGAATATTTTTTAGTACGACTCCTGTAAATTTGGGAAGATGTTCTTCGGCTTTCATTTCACAATTTCTGCTCAATCTATGGCAGGGTTTTATATGCTGGCATAAATCTGGAATCAATATTCTAGTAACGAAAAAATGGGAGTAATATCGTGGTTGTGGTTCAAAAAATCTTTCAAAGTTTCCACTATTACGTCTTTTGAGATAAACTCATTAAATGGGGAATGTATGCTTGAGCAAACTTTTCATACTTTGGTTGTCATATCATTTGAGAACAATATTTTGTGATATATTTTGAGTCTATATATTTTTCAAATGTCATAGGTAAGGGATGCTCTTGAACAGTTTGAAAATGCCTTAGAGCTGAATCCAAAACCTATTGAAGCCCAAGCAGCACTGTACAACAAGGCATGCTGCCATGCATATAGGTGAGGACTCCTCCTTGGAGCTATTGTACTTGGACTCCACATTATGCGTACGCAATGCTTTTTTAGTTTTGCATCTGCATGTTCAGATACATCAGTGACATCATGTGTTTGGAGTAATTCTAAGTATTTAAGGTTTGCATTTTTTAATTCTTCATTTAATTTACGCATCTATTTGGACCAGAGAAGAAAGCAAAAAAGCTGCAGATTGTTTAAAGACAGCTTTGCGAGATTACAATCTGAAATTTGGCACTATACTTAATGATCCAGACTTGGCACCGTTCAGGGCATCACCAGAATTTAAGGAGCTTCAAGAAGAGGTTTGCGGATTTCTGCTCAACTGCTATGCTACATGTGACTAGGAAAATAATTTGCACATCATATTTGAATACTTACCCCCCCCCCTTTGGAACGCAGGAATTTCACAGAAGTAAGTTCGATTTCACAGGAAAAATATAGAAATGGAGAAAAATTCCGTGTTCCAAAGGGGACTTTAAAGTTGATTCTTTTAGTTGTGTATGTGTACTCTTGTATTTTCCCTCCCCTTGAGAAGTTTTGTGTATATTATGTATATGTATATATAGGGGCATAGAGCTTCTATTAATACAAGTGTTATTCTATCATGATAATCGGTGCAGGTTTTTAGGGTTAGGTTTTCTTCTCTCCTCCCAATCCTCTGGCAGTGCACTCCTTTACGGATTGATGCTTTTCTGAGGCTCTCATCGCAGGCTTCATCTTCTATCGTCGAGCCTCTTGTGTCATCGTCTTTGGCCTCGCCAGCCAGGGAGCCAGGAGCCGTCGCCTGAGGTTGCCATCAGCTGAAACCCCATCGTCGCAAAAGCCAGGAGCCGCCGGCACCAATTGGATCTGCCCGGTGCCGCTCAGATCCGGCCGCCTCCCGCGCCGAAGCCCCGTCGCCCAAGGTCACCGCCTGCTGAAGCCCCGTCATCACCGGCTGCCACCCTCGCCGGAGCCTCGCTGTTCCTGGATCCCACGACCAGGTGCCTGGATCGGGTCTCCTGCGCCGCCCCTTTGTTTCTGCCTCTCTCGTGGGCTAGGGTTGTAAACCCTTGAAAAAAAAGAGAGAGAACACAGATCCCTTTCCTGTGCCATACTATCATCTTAAAAAAAAGAAAGAAAAGAGAGGAAAAGAAGAAGTATTGCGTCGCTTGGCCCTTGCGCCTTTGTCGTCCCCTGCCGCTGACCTTTTTACGCTCTTGCCGTTGCTATGGCTTGGCGGGGTTCCTGTATTGCGATGTCCGGTGCTTTTCAATGGAACTAATTAACATGACTAGGTACCTCGGATGCATATTCAGATGCGTGGTCTTCACCTATGGGAGTTTCTTGCTGGGACTTTCCATGTCCATCTCTTTCGGCTCCTGTTGTGCCGCTTGTCTTCCTAGAGAAGGCTACTAATGATGAAAAGAAGCTTACTGACGATCATGATGATGTTTTGACGTCCTATGAGTCTCAACACAGTGCTTATAGGATGTGGCTAAATGAGGATGCTCGTGTTGTTACTATTCTTACTGCTAGTATGGAGGATCGTTTTGCAGCAGAGATCGTTGACTTTGAGACTGCACATCAGATGTGGGACTTTCTTTATCGTCGCTATGAGCCCTCAGGTCAATCGATGTATCTGGCTGCTCTTCATCAGGAGCACTTGCTGCAACAGGGAGATGTCTTCGTGGATGACTTCTATGCTCAGCTCTCTACCGCTTGGCGTCAGCTTGACAGTCTATCACATGTCAAGCGTGCAAGGGTTAGTAGGTTGCCCTAGAGGTTCGGCGCACCTATGATTTTCTGACCGTCTGCGTGATGAGTTTGAGTCTCTACGTGCGTCACTGCTCGCTCGTCGCCCTTGCGTCATTGATGTACACTCTTGCTGTTGTTTGGGACGAGGAGACGCGTCTTCATTCTGCTTGTCTGTTGCAGTCTGCTTCAGTGTTGGCTGCTCGACACTCTTTTCGCCCTCGTGGTCCTCCCCTAGTTGTGCCTGGAGCTTCAGCACCTTCCTCTGGGAGTACAGGGGGCCGAGGTCTACATTGTGATCACTCTGGGAAGGATGGGCATGTTCTTGAGTTCTGCTTTAGGAGGAAGAAGGAGCAGGCCTGTTCTCGTCGTTCTCAGGGTTCTGGGGGCTCTAGTGCTGCAGGCTCTTAACAGTGTTCTGCTAGTTCCAAGACACAGGAGTGTCTCAGGTTGCTCAATCGTCTCGTGGCCTCTCTGCCACCTGAAGTTGCTAGTTCTGTGACTCAGCCGTCTTTTCACCTATAGGTTCTACTGTTGCTTCTCAGTCTTCTGTTGAGGGACCACTGTCTACCTCAGGTACTTATCTATGGATCCTTGATTCGGGTGCTTCTTTTCATATGACCCCGCATAGCTCTTGTCTCTCATCTATTTGTTCTTCTTCCGGTTCTCACTATTCATATCACTGATGGTTGCTCGTTACCTATTGTGGAGCAAGAAACTCTTCTTACTGACTCTTTTTCTGTTTCTGATGTTTCTCATGTTCCTCACTTGACCATGCAGTTGGTATATGCTGGTTAGATTACTGACCTTGACTGTCGTGTTATTCTTGATTCTAATTTTTGCTATATTCAGGATCGCCACATGGGTAGCTTGGTTGGTACTGGACCTCGATGTCTTGATTCTCAGCGCCTTTGGGAGCTTGACTGGCTTCATATTCCTTCCCCTCTGCCGATCAGTTATGTTGGCTCTGCCTTGGTTGTTTCATCGACATCGTCTTTTGCTCAGTGGCATCATCGTTTAGATCATGTGTGTGGTTCTCATTTGACCACCTTGATTCATCGTGGTCTGTTAGGTCGAGTTTCTGGTCATGAGTCTTTACATCAGTGTCAGAGATGTCGTTTGGGAAAGTAGGTCCAACTTCCGTATCATTCTAGTGAGTCAGTGTCTAAGCGTCCTTTTGATCTTGTCCATTCTGATGTATGAGGACTGGCCTCTTTTGTTTCAAGGGAGGTCACAAATAGTATATCATATTTATAGATGATTTTTCACGTCATACTTGGATTTATTTTATGAAGCATCGCATTGAGGTTTTATTTATTTATAAGACTTTTGCTGCTATGGTTCGTACTCATTTTGACACTCATACTCGTGTCTTTCATGCTGATTCTGCCGGCGACTATCTCTCTGGAGCTCTTAGTCAGTTCCTTTCTGAGCAGGGTACTCTAGCTCAATTTTTCCATCCTGGAGCCCATACTCAGAATGGCGTTGCTGAGCGCAAGCACCGTCATCTCTCTGCTCGTGCTCTCATGCTTGCATCTTCTGTCCCTCATTATTGGGCTGAGGCTGTTTCCACTGCCACTTATTTGATTAATATTCGGCCGCCGTCAGCTCTTCGGGGTGGGATACCTTATGAGCACCTATGTGGCAAGACGCCTGACTACTCCAGCCTTCACTTTTTTGGCTGTATGTGATATGTGTTGCTTGCCCCTCGTGAGCGCAATAAGCTGACCGCTTAGCTTGTTTAGTGTGTTTTTCTAGGGTATAGTGCTGAGCATAAGAGGTATTGTTGTTTGGATCCTGTTGGTCGTAGGATGAGGATGTCTATGGATGTTGTCTTCAATGAGTCCAGACCCTTTTATCCTCGTCCTTCTGTCGATGATTCTCCTGCCTCCTTGGCTGAGCCTTTATCTTTTTTACTCTTTCCTGATGCTCATATTGCACCTCCTCCTATTGTGCTTTCAATTGCGTCAGATCCCTCTGATAGGCTATCGTTGGTGCCTTCTAGTGTCACTCCCTTTACCCAGCACTCGGTGGTTCCTGCTTCAGTGCCCTCTATTGTGGCTCTTGATTATGCCGTGAAGCCACCAGTGACTCAGGTTTATACTAGGCGAGTTGTGCCTTCCTCTGATGCCCACCTCCTCATGAGCCCTCATCTGATGTATCTTCTCCTACTGATACATCTTCATTGACGGCTCCTAAGTAGCCATCTTCAACTTCTGCTCCTGACCAGACCCCTCTTGGTCGTGGTCATCGTATTCGTAAGTCTAATGACTTCTTCACATCGGCTGCTTTTGCAGCCTTTGTTCTTTTCGAGCCGCTTTCTTATCGTGATGCCATTCGGCAACATGCTATTGCGGAGAAGATTACTGCTCTTGAGCGCACAGGTACTTGTGATCTTGTTCCCCTTCCTTTATGTGCAAGTGGGTTTACAAGATCAAAACCTGCTCTGATGGTTCTCTTGAGCATTACAAGGCTCACCTTCTTGCTCGAGACTTTTAGCAAGAGCATGGCAGTGACTATGATGAGACATTTGCGCTAGTTGCTCATATTACCACTGTTCGCACTTTGATCGCTATTGCCTCAATTCGTCAGTGGTCCATCTCTCAGCTTGATATCAAGAATGCCTTTATCAACGGTGAGCTGCACGAGGAGGTTTACATGCGACCACCACCTGGGTATTCTGTTCCTAAGGGCATGGTTTGTCGTCTCCGTTGCTACCTTTATGGCTTGAAGCAAGCTCCTCGTGCTTGGTTTCAGCGTTTTTCTTCTATGGTCACGGCTGCTGGTTTTTCTGCCAGTAATCATGATCCAGCACTCTTTGTTCACACTTCGTCTCGTGGTCGGACTCTTTTCTTTTACGTTGATGACATGATCATCACTGGAGATGATCCCTCCTACATTGCCTTTGGTAAGGCTCATCTCAGTGAGCAGTTTCTTATGCCATATCTTGGTCCTCTTAGATATTTTTTTGGAATAAAGATATCTTCCACTTCGGGTTTCTATTTGTCTCAAGAAAAGTATATTAACGATCTTCTTGATCGTGCTTCTCTCACTGATGATCATATTATTGAGACTCCTATGGAGCATAATGTCCATCTTCGTGCCACTGATGGTGAGGCTCTTTCGGATCCCACGTGGTACAGACATATCGTTGTCTTGTTTATCTTTGTGTCACACATCCTGAAATTTTGTACTCTGTACATATTTTGAGTCACTTTGTATCTGCTCCTACCCAGATCCACTATAGCCATCTTCTTGGAGTTCTATGTTATCTTCATGGAACTATGACTAGGAGGTTGTTCTTCTCTCGCTCCAGCTCATTACAGCTCCATGCGTACTCTGATGCTACTTGGGCTAGTGATCCCTCTGATCGCCGCTCTCTTTCTGTGTCTTTCTTATTGGTTCCCTCATCTCTTAGAAGACGAAGCAGACAACAGTTTTGTTCGAGGGGAGGCTAGTTTGCGGGTTATGGCTCTAGTGACAGTAAAGGTTACTTGGCTGCGGTGGCTTCTTGAGGATTTTGGTGTTTCAGTCTCAGTGGCTACTCCTCTTTTGACTGACAGTACAGGTGCTCACTGTATTTCTCGTGATCTAACGAAGCATGAGCTCGTCAAGCATATTGGTGTTGATGTTTATGATACAAGGGCGCAGGCTCAGGATGGGATTGTTGCTCCTTGGTTGGTGCCTTCAAAGTTGCGGTTATCAGATTTCTTCACAAAGGCATAGACTCGACCTCAGCATAGGTTTTTCCTCTCCAAACTCAGTGTTGTTGATCCACCGTAAGTTTGAGGGGGAGTGTTAGTAGTGTGTATGTAATTTTGTATTTTCCCTCTCCTTGAGGGATTTTGTGTATATTGTGTACATGTATATATAGGGGCCTAGAGCCTCTCTATCAATACAGGTGCTATTCTATCAGATTCAATCGTCGTTTTACTACAATATAATTTTCTGTGTCTTCTAACTTCATCTCAGGCTTCACTTGGTGGAGAAGATATTGGTTCTGGTTTTCGGAGAGACCTGAAACTTATTAGTGAAGTACAAGCACCATTTCGTGGTGTCAGAAGATTCTTTTATGTTGCATTAACTGCTGCAGCTGGAATTTCAACATTCTTTACCATTCCCCGACTTATACAAGCAATTGAAGGAGGCGATGGTGCTCCTGATCTTCTAGAAACTGCCGGAAATGCTGCCATCAATATTGGAGGTAAATGGCATGCTCTACAAAATCAAGTCTTGCATAGAATCCCATTGGTCTCTTTACATTTTTGTTCCACCTTGTCATGAAACAGAGTTTTCTCATACACAGAATCAACAATAAAAGGTTTTCGTGGCTTTTTTTTTCTACTATTTATCACTTCACTTCAGTTTTTGCTGTACAGTTCGAGATCAGTATATTGTACATTCTTTTCTTTCATCATTGAGTTCAATAGATGGTACATTATATTCCACATGACCAACCAAATTGATTATTCCTGATTCTATGTGTATTTAACAGTATGATTAAGAATATTTTCCATAGTTTTTAGGGCCTGATGATTGTTAAGCTAATGATTGCCTTTTCAGATACTCTGGCAGAATGTTTAATGACTAACTCTTTGTAAGATACATCCATTTCTATGACCATTAAATGTAGCTAAATGTTTATACAAAGAGCAAATAGGTGTTCTATCACTAGCTGGTTAAATCATTTTGAATTTCAATTTTTAATGATATTTTGTTTCTTTATGAGCCAATAGCACCTTTGCCCTTGTTTCAAAGTCAAACTTCAGATTTTTCCTGCCTTTTTTATTGTTTGCACAGTTGCCCCTTCTTTTCAAACTGAAATGCTCCTTTTGAGTTGCTGAAGGTGTTAGCTTGTAGTTATAATAACATTTTGGTCCTTGGAGCATTGTCTGTACTTTTTAATGGAATTTAGAATATGTTGACAGTTTATTTGAAAGCATTACTACTAAACTTTCAATGTAATTCTGATGATATTTCAAAAATATTTACAACATCTTATGTGCATATTTGATTAAATTTACATACATTCAAAGTGAAAAAAATGGCGTTACAAAACAAGGTAGCAATTTTTTTATGTACTATAATCACCAGAGGATGAAGGGAGAGAGGGCCACCGATACATCACACTACATGGCATTTTCATTTTCTCCAGATGTGAAATTATTTTTTCTCTTCCAGTTTTTAGATATGAAAGTTGGGGAAAAAAAATGGGCCTAACAGATTAGGTAGATGGAAGATTTGTCTTAAAAAAATAGGGCCAAATCTGTATTGAAGCTCCGAAGTCAGAGCATTTGCGCAATTATCCTTTTTTCATTAATGATGACCTTAATGCAATGACCTATCATCTGATATTCTGATGCATAATTTTATGCTATCTCTTGCTCACTTTAATTAGACAAATAATAATCAAACTTTTGAATCAGCGCACTGCAGGTATTGTTGTGCTGTTGGCTTTGTACTTTTGGGAAAACAAGAAAGAAGAGAAGCAGATCACTCAAATTTCTCGAAATGAAACCCTTTCAAGATTACCTTTGCGCCTATCGACCAATCGCATTATTGAGCTTGTTCAGCTTCGGGACATTAATAGGCCAGTTAGTATTATTTTCTTTATCTTTAATATCCAGCTGCTAAGTTTAAATGTTGACCTGTGTTCCTTTCTTTTCTCATTTATTCCAAGAATTTTTTATTCTAGGAATCGTTGTTTGAGACATATTTTTAGGTTATATTGGCAGGTTCAAAAGCATCTGTTACCCGAGCAATGCAAAGGGCTGAGAGGTACCGGACCGAACTGCTCAAACGAGGCGTTCTTTTAATTCCTGTGATCTTTGGTGCTTCTCAGAAAACCCAAACGAAACCAAAAGGCTTTGGCAGCACAAGGCCTGCTGCATCAGTTCCTTCAGTTGGGGTTAGACCAGTTTTGCATATTGGCTCATAAAAGCTTACCTCCTTTCTATTTTGCATGTTTCATGAAAAAACATTGCTGCTGATAGGGTGACTTTGAAAAGCGTACCGAGTCTATTGCAGCAAAATCACGGTTGAAAGCTGAGGTTCGATTTAAGGCTGATATTGTATCTCCTGAACAGTGGGAAAGGTGTGTTTTTTTTTTCCTTTTCAGTTTCACGTGTACTCCCTCATACTCATAATTCAAGTCGTTTTGAACATTAATTTTTGAATTGTTAAGTTTATAAATATGAAAATCTTATGACTATATTTGACTTTAAAAGTACTTTCACAAAAGTATACATAAATCACTTTTTGATAAATATTTTAGAAAAAAATAGAAGTCAAGTTATGCTTTGGATAACCGTATCGTTGTCCAAAACGACTTGAATTACGAGTATGGAGAGAGTATGTATTTTGTTCAAAAACTGTATTTCAGAAAACCTCCCCGTTTTTACTTAGGACAACTAATAAATAGGTACATGAAAAGCATAGCAATCTAGCATGAAAGAAACGGAAGACACTTGTTTTAAAAGAACAAAAGTATGAAAACTACTGCACAAGAAAATAAACTTATGATCGTTATGTTATGATCCACATTACAAAGCCCAAAAATTCTATTTTCCCTTTTTCAGTGGAAACCGTATTTTTCATTGTTACCCAAATGAGTCTATGGATTCTTATTATGTACACTTAACAAACTGGACTCTATACCAAACTTCCTTGCTTAACCTCTATCTTTACCATAAGAATCAAAACAAATTGCCACTAACTGACCCTTCCCTAGACCATGGGTAAGCGGGAGCTACATGCACTGGTCTGCTCTTTTTTTGTTAGAGCATAAGTTATTGACAACCATTTCCCACCAATTTAGGCTTTTGGATGCAATACTTTTGTTATAGTGGGTCAGGCACCAGCGCCGCCGTGGCTGGTCGGCATGGCTGGGCAGCTGGCCGCCACCAGATTTCCTTAACTATAGGATCTATAGTTGGATTAGCATATTTCTTAGATTATCAAACTAGTTCTAGGGTTTATTTGGATTAGTTCCCGTATTTGTTAGGAACTGGCTATAAAAGCCTAGACCTCGTTATTAATAAAGTCGGAGGTTGAGAAATTTCTCCCTCTCCCCTGGCTGCACGCCACCAGAGAGGTGTCGGCAACAGCACGACGCCTAAGCCAACTCGCCGCCACTACCAGCCTAGGCCACACCCTCCTCTCTCTCATTCCTACAACGTACGCATCCGTCGAAGGATCAACAATCCTACCAATCTGGTATCAGCGATGCCAAGCTCTTCTCCCACCACCGCCTTGCCACCGTCCACCACGGCAGCACTGACCCCCATGTCAGTGCTGGCCGCGCCCCCGGCCACTGTGCCTGACGCATTGGCCAAGGCGGTCGTCGACCTGGCTCGCACCACCGCCAACATCTCCGTTCGCCTATCCAACTTAGAAAATCAGCGGACGTCGCCACCATAACCCACGGTCACCCTTCCACCGGTGCTTCCCTATGAGATGCAGGGCTATGGCACGACAGGTCTGCCGCCGTCGGGCGCATCGCCAACCGCCCCACTCCCCATTCATCAGATCCAGTTTTCACATTCCCCATCACCAATCCCATCCATGGCGATACCTTCAATAGGTGTGGCCACGGCTGCGAGCACTGTGGCACCGAGTTCATGTACGACGTTCGCATCAAACCACAGTAGCATTGCACCCTTTCCCAATGGCGCCCCTTTCTGGCATGGCACCAGCGCGTTGGGCGCAGTCTATCTGCCTGGTGCGACACTTTAGCGTACGGTGGGCGCTCCGTTCTACGCCAGACCACCCTTCTTCGGTGCACCTAAAGTCCCAGCACATGATTCATGACCAAGCGTGCGTGCAACCCGCCTCTACAGGCCGGATTTCCCCACCTACGACGACTCCGAGGATCCCTTGAACTGGCTCAACAGGTGTGAGCACTTTTTCCAGGCCCAACTCAGATTGGGTCTGCACGCCTCCTACCACCTGGTCGACGCGGCCCAAACTTGGTAATATGCACTGGAGCAGGATGAAGGCATGCCCGGCTGGGACCGCTTCAAGGAGCTGTGTGACCTGCGCTTCGGGCCAGCAATCCTTATCAACAGGCTCGCAGAACTCACTCGACTTCCATTCTTGTCCATCGTCCAGGAGTACTTCGAGCGCTTCAATGTACTACCTCTGCCATGCGCGCAATCTATCGCCAATACAAAAGGCAGAGCTGTTCGTGGGCGCTCTTCCCAAACACATTCTCGTTGACGTCGAACTTTGGGAGCCCCAGGATCTTTAGTCGGCGATGCACCTCGCCCGGGCATATGAGCATCGCACCGAGTTCATCTTGCCGATGAACGTTCAGCAAGGCACCCGAGCACCCCAGCGGCAGTCCTCAGCCCCTCCAACACCCGTGAGGCAGCCGGCAAGTGTCCAGACCACACCCACGCTGTGCCGGCTCTTCCGGCACCACAGCCGACCCCTGCAGTACTGGTGCCTCCTCAAGCTCTTTATCGCCTGTCACCCACCGAGATGGTCGAGCTTTACTGCCAAGGGCTTTGCTACAATTGCGACGAGCCCTATGTCTGCGAGCATAAGTACTAGCGCTTGTTCTATCTGAAGGTGACAGACTTCGATGAGGATAGGGGACCCACGGCCACGACTACTGCCAAAGATGCCATCCGCACCGGTGGTCATCCGCCCCTACCATTATCCACAGCTCCAGATTGATGACGCTCTCCTACTCGAATTTCAGCAAGGACGAGCTGTCTGCCGAGGGGGGAGGGAGATGTTATGGCGGGCCAAGCACCAGCGCCGCCATGGCTGGTCGGCATGGTTCGCCGACTGGCCGCCACCAGATTTCTTTAACTATAGGATCTATTTAGTTGGATTAGTAGATTTTCTAGATTATCGGATTAGTTTCAGGGTTTGTTTGGATTAGTTTCAGTGTTTGTTAGGAATTGGCTATAAAAGCTTAGATCTGGTTATTAATAAAGTAAGTCGGAGGTTGAGGAATTTCTCCCTCTCCCCTATCTGCATGCCACCAGAAAGGCGCACCTCAGTCAACTCGCCGCCGCCGCCAGCCTAGGCCGCGCCCTCCTCTCTCTCATCCCTACAACCTACGTAGCCGTCGGAGGATCAACGATCCTACCTACGTTGGTGCATACTAGAGGTCTGCAATTTGAATTATGGCTGGTACGATTTATTGGAATAGAATTCACCCAGCATTCATTCCATGTTTGCAGCCCATGGGAGCTTGCATCGTTAGGGGTAGTGTTGGAAGTATAACCATCAGCTTTCGTTCTGAATTTGTTTTTGCGGATTGGCCTTCTTATTATGCCTTCCTGCTAGGTTCAGCACAAAGGCTGTGCATAGGTGCTAATGCTTTGTAGTCTTTAGCTGCATGTACATGCTTTTAGAACTTAAAGAAACCGGAAAAAAAATTGTATCATATTGGAAGAGCTTGACGCTGGTAAAATATACATTGGTCTCCACATTTTTACATTTTGACCAAGGTTAAAAACTGCGAAAATCGGTCCGGTTTTCACGGTTTTCGAGGAAACCAGTCCGGAAACCGCCCACAACCGGTTTTCGTTTTAAAAATTCAAAAAACTGGGAAAACCGACTGGGATACTGTAACATTTCGATTGAATTTCATTCAAATTTTGATTTTTCGATTTGAAGTAGTTTTCGACCAGTTTTCACGGTTCTCGACAAACCGGTCCCCACTGGTTTTTCCCTTTCAAATGGTAAATGAAACCCTTGTTTTGGCTAGCTTTGCCTTTGAACCTCAACTTATCTCTCTTTTCCTTTTGAGACTATGCTTGGACCAAGTGTTTTTTCTGTACATGTATCATGTATGTTATTGTTACCATGGTTGTAGATGTTAAAATTTATTCAATAGTCCAACATTTGAAAATTTTGATTCCGTCGGTTTCTTACGTCTGAGGATTTGTTGCGTGCTTTCACCATGGTTTAGTTGGATACGTGATCAGCAAGAGTCTGAAGGTGTCACTCCTGGGGAAGATGTCTACATTATCCTTCGCCTGGATGGTCGTGTTAGAAGATCTGGACGAGTAATTTTCTCTGATCTGTATTTCATTTTCATACATGGAAATATTTATCGATCAGTGAGGAACGTATTTAGATGGAGCGAGAGGGTCCAAATGACACTGAAAGTCTGAAACTGTTTTATTTAAAAACTATAATAACTAACCGTGCACATTTTCTTTTGTTATAGGGCATGCCAAACTGGAACGACATTTTGCAGGAACTGCCACGACTTGAAGATCTGATGAGCAAACTTGAACGATGAGAAAGGTGTGTACAGCGGAAAGTTGACTCTTGTTGTATGGAGACTCAACGGCTGCAGTTTCTCCTTATGAACACCAAAATAGAGAACTTATATTGATAAGAATTGGCCTCATATACCACTTACCAGAGATGAAAATAGTGTAAAATGCAGAAACTGTCGATGATCCAGGTGTCCTTTTACCTGGGGTACTAGTGTTTGTTGTTACAAGGGTTAGCACGCTGGATGCGGCAATACTAGTCAAAGTATTGGTTCCAGGATTGCCTCTCTTTATTTGCGATGGGTTCCAAGATTGCTTAGTTTGTTTTCAGGGAATACAAGGGCACTCCCAATGCAGTGTCTAGAGATAGTTTCTAAAGAAGAGAGTAATAAATTGTATACCAATCTCTTCTAATGCATAATTCTAAACTAGTTTCTATGTAGAGAAAAATTTAATGACCCCATACATGCTAGAGAATTATGCCATGGAAACTAATAGTGTCCTCCCAACGTATTTTGTGTTTTTTTTTGTCTGAATTATAGTGAGGAGCTGTTTTTTAGTGTGAAAATGGTTTTTTTAATCCTAGCTCTCCCCCTCTACATAAATTTCTTTGCCACATAGTAAGCAAAATGCTTATGTGTCAGATAATTAATAGGGAACTATAATTAATATCACAGTGGGAGGCCATCAGAAACCTATCAACCTATCAGGTTACAGGTTACGAATTCAAGGCGGAGGAGCAGGACTGGGATGTGATGGATATTCTGCAACGCGTATGTTGAGTTTCTAAACTTTGTCAAGTCTCAACCCAGTCTGGATACACAAGGAGTCCCCTCCCTGGATAAATTGTACTAGTTTGAGAGGTCAAGCAACGCGGTGATTTCACAGCAACTACTACTACTTCTGAGCAGGCAGAGATTCAATCAATTATCTTCCATAGGGTACGTCTCTTAGGTCCCGTTTGAGTGGAGATTATGGGCTGCTTTTGCTAATGACTATTGCAGTTTATGTTATAATCTCTATCAAACATTTAGAATTTATAAGTGATTATGTCCATAATTATCTATAATTATTTTTACATTTTATACTAGCATTTATAAGCTACAAATAGTCTTCTCTCTTCTCACCACCTATAATCCATATCAAATACGTTGTTTTGCCAAATACTCTTGACATAAAAAATAAATTATATAAATAAGTTGATAATTAATTTTTATGTATAATCTATAGTATAAGAGATTTTTTGAATAATCATAATTTCTACAAAAGGGGCCTTAATTCCTGTCTCGACTTTTGGAGCAGTGGTTCATACATGGAATAAGCTCCCGGAAGTGCGTACCGGAACGAAGGCACCTACTCGCCCCCGACGAACGAACGCGAAATGGACATTAGTTATAATCTGCGGACGCGTAAAGTTACGCCAAAGTCCTGCCATCAGTTGATAATTGACAGACAATCCTCATCCGGCCCGCAAAACTTATTTAACACTGTTAGATTAGAGTAGGAGGTCGACGCAATTGAACAGCGTACCGAGTCGGAGCCAGAGATGTATGCCACAGCCAAATAATACCACTACAAAAAGAGGGAAATAGTAATAAAAAAAGATGAAAAGGATTCTTCTGTTTTGAATTATTACTGTTAGATTTGAAGTTTTAGACTAAAAATAAATTATTTTTTTTTCTAAGAGCAGCCACAATATTATGCAGAACCAAATCGTCGTTCTACGTGAATACTCTCTCTGTTTTTAAATTAATATTGCCGTTGACTTTTAAGCTGGAGCTATGAAACCGAACGAAAAAGAAAAAAAAACTTTCTGCTCGGTGTGATCCGTGGGGAGGAGAACCGATGTAAATAAATATACCAACCTGTGGTGTGGGTGTAAAAGTGGACAGAGAATTTGTCTATTCCAAAACTAGATCCCAACAATTGACTTTTGCATTGGATCAGTCAAATTAACTATGCTACCATTCGATTTTTACTCGGTTCGACAGTCGAACCAGCCATGGGGATGCTCTCAGGACAGTGATGTAAGAAGCTAACAACCATGTACCACTACTCTGTCATGAACTGCTGCACGAGATCCATCGACATCGAGGGACCTCGCCTGGCCTGGACGTCGTTCGTGGCTCATTCGGAATGCCATTGACCAGCCTGCTCAGCGGCTGCCCACCGCTGGCTGGGGATCAGGGGACTGTTCACGGGCACTGCCATGCGCGTTTCAGTTGACATCAAATGAACACAAGGACCAAGTCCACGCGTACAGTAGCATGCATACCGGAGTCGATTTCGCCGATGACTAGTTACCGTTCTATTGCAAGTGGGCAACATGGAACAGTATAAACGGAGCATATTCTATGTTTGGCTCTACGGCCACGCCATTGGCTTTCGTAAACCACTCAAATATATCGATAGATGCTCACACTGAGATGAAAGAGTTATATATACTTTGGAAGTTATTAATAAATACTTCCGAGTACGAGAATTAAAGAGTGAAAAATTTAGACCCTGTTTGGGTGTTGCTGTTTTCAAAAACCATAGTATTAAGAAACTATGATTTTATAAACAATAGGAAGTAAATATCATAGTATTTAGAAACTGAAGTTTTTTTTGTTGTTTTGAGATAAACTATGATATGTTTGGGCATCAAAGTATTTCCTCTGTATTTGTTTTTTTAAATAACTTGCTGTTAGCTGGCAGCACATGGATTAGATCATCCGCAACCTATTTGTTCTCCTACAATTATCATACATGGAAATATTAGGATGAGACACATAGTGCTTAATAACAAATATTCCATAGTGCTTATCAATTAACAATACATTGAACCTTAATCCAGAATGCAGCTGGAAACCAAATTTCAAATAACAACAATAACCATAAGTAGTGCAAAATTGAGCCAAGACCAAATGACGAGCCTTTGATATTCTATATTCTGATCCTGAATAACATACAAAAGTTGGTATGGGCTTGCATTCACTCAGCAATATAGTTGTTAGTTATATCAAAAGCCCCCTGTTCTTGCAAAATTAAAATGAAAAAGAAACAAAAAGGGGATGTCAAAAGTCCTTGTTGTTTACTATCAATTTGGTTGACAACGAGTAGCTACCCTTCTCGTTTACAGAGGGCAATTATTCTTCTGAAGTTCTGTCGCATTATTCAAGAAGTTCAAGAAGCAGCAGCGCGAGCAGCTCAAGAAAGCAGGCACGAGCAACGGATCTGAGCTGGACGGCAGCATTCACCACGGAATCGGTGCGCAAGCCGCCAGCGCAGGCAACCAGCGAGAGAGAGAGAGAGGCCGCGCCCAGTGCGAAAATAGAGGCAGTCGAGCATGCCCGCGCGAGGCGGACGACAGCGTCGGGCGGGGTGGAGGGGCGCAAGGAGGAAGACGTTTTCGGACGTGGCCACGCAATGCGAGGCAGATGATGCCGCGCCCGCACGATGTGAGGAAGCCCTCGGGTGTGGCTGCGCGAGGCGGCGGATGCCTCGCCCGCGCGAGATGAAAGACGCCGTCGGCCGGGGTGGAGGAGCGCGAGGCAGAGGACGCCGTCGCCGCACAGGCGGCCGCGAGGTGCGCCGAGTGCCGGGATGCGGATCGAAGAGATTGGTCCCGGCTGATGGGGGCATGAACAAGAAATTGAAGAGCATAGGAAGTTCGACGGATGTCATGCCTCTCCCTTTCCTTCCATCCCTAGTGGCCATGGGAGCTTCGGGAGCTGTTTCTTCATGAGGATCGTGGTCCCTTTCTTCCATGGCAGCATCAAGCAGATCGAAGAACAACAACTGTGTGAGGAACTACGCCACTGCGGTTGCGAGGCTGGAGCAATAGCCAAATTAAATATGGCACGCAAAGGGAAAATGTGAGCGCGAGTGGAAAAGCTGCGCGCACGACGGAGAAGTGAGAGGCGCGCCGTTCTCAGTTTAGAAAAAGGAGGTACAATGTGGAGTTTCTAAAATAAAAAAATAAAGTTTTAAGTATACTACAGTTTTTAAAAACTGTAAAATTAGCTGTATCCAAACATCTCCTTAGTTATGAAAACCATAGTATTTTCTAAAACTATAATATTCTTGCAAAACTTTAAAAAAGCTTTGTATCCAAACAGAGGCTTAGATGTATCGAGGATGTATCGAATACGAGGAGAGACAGAGACGCAGAAGTATTGGGACAAAAGAAACTATACCAAGAAAAGAGAACAACTTATAATTTCAGAAAAAATAAGAGGACTTTAAGATGATTTATAATTTGAGATCGAGAGAGTATCTACTTAAAAAATTTTAAAAATGGATCAAAATTCTATCTTGGTTGTTGGCCTTGTTCTTCATCGTCCTTGAAATGCAGGGCACAGTGAGCAAAATGATGGATGTCAGTGACAAAATATGTCTACTGGACAAAAAAGAGAAGCTGATGTTTGTTTTTCTTTGGAATAAAAGAGAAGCTGGTATCTGAGTACTCTCTCAACCTCCTTTTAATTGTCATCCTGATTATAGGCACAGAAATTGAAGATGATGAAAAAGATATGATATGCTGACAACGAGAAGAAAAAAATAAAAATATGGATGTATAAGAAATAGAGAAAAGTGTAAGTAAAATAAGAGTGACTTGTAATCTCTAAAATGATACTTCGTCCCAAATTATAAGTTTGGACTTTTCAAAAAAATTTAAATTATAAGTTATTCTCACTTTTCGAAACAATTTTTACTTTCCCAGTACATTTCCACTCTCTTTCTCTTCTCTACATTTTCCAAAACAACTTTGACAGAGGGAGTAAGTAATTGGAACAAAAGAGTAGTATTAGAGCAACTCCAATAGGTAACTAAACTAGGTAACTAAACACTAATTTAGGTATTTGAGGTAAAAAAACAGTAGTCCAACGGATACCTATATCAGTATCTAAACTTTATCAATTCCCATTCTCACAAAATTCGGTACCCATATATAGAAATGTTTTAAGTCGACTTATCTTTCAAAACTTTACTTAAAAACAACACACGAGCCATAATTTATTATGATACACATCTAATTTAATTTTTTATCTGTTGGAGTTGAAAACTTTTTTAATTACTCATATCAATTTAATAACTATCTAAATACTAATTTAGGACCCCTTTGGCAGAGCTTACAGCTTCTGATTCTCAATCCAAATCAAGTGAGTCCTGCCAAACATTATTTCTCAGAAGAAGTGATTCTTGTCTAATTTTGTAAAGTGATTCTCTGAAATAAATTAAGGGACTAAAACTAAAAAAATAGCTTCTTCTGATTTTATAAAGAGATTCTCTATTTTGATTCTAAGAGTTTATCTTAGAGAATTATTTTTAGCCACAGAATCACTTTATACGAGAATAAAAAATCAAGAGCCCGAGAGCTCTGTTGAGATCTTTTATATTCAAATTTTAGATATTTTGGCTCAACTCACGCACCCACGCCAAACTCAGCTCGCCTCACGCTCAATTCAATTCCGCGCTTCCCTTCTCTCTGCTCTATAAACCCAAGCACACAGGATAGCGAGGAGAGAGAGAGAGAGACAGAGCAGTATTCCTTGCCTTTGCCCAGCCAGCCAGCCAGCTATGGCCAGAACCGCGAGGGCGCTGCTGGTCCCCCTCCTTCTCCTGGCGCTGGCGGCGCTTTCCCGCCCCACGGCCGCGGGCGAGGCCGCCGCGCTGGGGTGGGAGCTCGGAGCCGTGGTGGGCGCGTCGGAGGACGAGGACTGGGGGCTCGGCGCCGGCGGGGACACCGTGGCGCGCCGCGTGCTCCAGGGCGGGCGCTACATCAGCTACGGCGCGCTGCGGAGGGACAACGTGCCCTGCTCCGTCCGCGGCGCGTCCTACTACAACTGCCGCCCCGGTGCGCAGGCCAACCCCTACTCCCGCGGGTGCTCCGCCATCACCCGCTGCCGCGGCTGATCTCCGCCGGCTCGTCTCCGCCGACGGCAGGAAATGGAGGTTCACCTCGTTACTCCCACGCCGTTGACTTAGAAAAAAAGCCGTTGATTGGGAAAAAATAACAGAGAGAAGTCGTCTGCCTTTTCAATTACTACTCCATGATCATTCGTACCTGTTCTTCGAGGGAAAAGTCCAAGTTGTTTAACGGAAAAAATGATTGGTGGTATAATCTGGGCTGGCGCGCCTATGAAATTTGTCCTGTAAATGGAATCGAGTTCTCCGAGGGAGTGATTGATGTATAAACTGATGATTTATTTCTTGTTCATGGACACGTAATTTCCACTGCTTGTGCAAGTGCTGTTGTTCGTGACTTGTTCTGTATTTTTGGCTGCTACAACTATGTTCGTCCACGTAGCAATTTTGCCGGTCATCGACCGTGGTTTGTGCCTTTGGGGCAGTCACAAGACAACTAGAGTTTCGTTTCCAGGCATCTAGAAACGGGAAGAGAAACATTAAGGGTTTCTTTGAATGCAGAAATTTTACAGGAATTCTACAAAAATATTATAAAAATCAGTTTAATTTTATAAAAAAACACAGAATTAAAGAAAAAATCTCGCAATCCAAAGAACCTCTAAGAATTGTTCTTGGGACAAATGACTACGTGCTCCTGGTAGATATCCTATTACTACATTCCTTTGTCCGTCAATATGTTTTGTGTACACAAACAGAACTGATTTTGCCTCTGAATTTAACAAATTGAGAATCGATACTTACTTTGTTGTAGAGGTTACCTACTTTTTTGATGCAAAAAAGGAAAAGAAATGATTCTTTTAGCATCTTGGCGTTGCCCCCTCTTTAGCCACCCCTCTCGGACGATTTGCAAGCCACTTGCAACGGAATGGGAGTAGGAATAAGCACTCATTGGGATGCTCTGTCGAAGCCTCTCTTGGCCGCAATCTTTTAAATTATTGATTGATTCTTATTTTTCAGAATAGAGAATTCATTTCTGGATTATTGATTCATTTGACAGCATGATGACGTTCTCCGGAAACGTACCAGCAGGTAGTTGTAGTCTAGTACTACTGGACGCACGGGAAGTGAAACTATTGCGATCGCAATTGCAACCTCTGTTGATCCTTCAGCTATCGATCCACAACCCTTCAGGTCCCGGGGCCAAGAAAATTCTGTGTCACGCACCTCGTTTCTTCACGTGTACTAGTAAAACATTTTTTTTCTTCGTTTGGCGAACACTCCAGTTTTTTCTTTAGTAAAATAGTAATAAAATACTGCTAGTTGTTGATCGTGTTTAATATAAGCTCTGACAGCTCGGATTTACGTACGACTGGATCATCACCCAATCAGGACCAGCGGGTATCATTAAATTGAAAGTAGTGATGGTTGAGGCTGGGAATCTGTACTAGTACACGCTTTAGCAGCAGCTCATGGCCGTTTGGTGCACCGTCGCTTTCGTGCTCTCATTCATCCAACGAACACCACTACCATGCTTTAACTACGGCTTTGCGGCTTCTGCCGGTGCTCCCTTCACCCGTGGAGTGGTAGCAAAACTTGCGTCCCTCGGATGCTGTGGCCTGTCGGTGGCGGGCTTTTTATGCTATATGGCAGTCCGCCATTCGTGTTCTTCTCATCTTCTGTCAGCTGCCTGCCAGAGTTTCAGAAACCATTTGGGTTTCAAAAACTGGTCGACGTCGATTTGACCCATATTCGTGAAAAAACTGCTTCAGTAAACCATAAAATTAGATAAATTCAAAAATTAAATTTTTGAGCGAAAATCGCTCGATTTTACTGATTTATCGTTGTTTTCTGATTTACCAACCGGTTTATCTTTTTTGAATTTGAAATCAAATTGGTTTGAACGGTTTTTCACTGGGTTTTTTTTACGGCTTGGTTTGATCGGTTTTCGAATTTTCAATTTTTTTCGAATTTTTTAATTTTTAAACCAAAACAGTCGTTGGGTGAAACTGAGCCGGACCGGTTTCATCAAAAATCGCAAAAACCGACCGGTTTTCACCAGTTTTGTAATCCCTACTGCCTGCACGCTCAGCAATGGCACTTTGTCAATTCTGACCTTTTTTTCTTTTGGTTTCAGACTTCTAGCTGTCGCTGAAATAAACGTTCGCCAATAAACCATTGATGACGATGAGCAAGGGGCACGATTGGCTGATGATGTTGCGCTGCTTGAGGAACTAGATTTACATATTAATTGATCTCAACCATTGATATTTAAAATTTATATCTGATCCACTATTTGTTATAATAGTTCACAACTTAAGTTATGCATATGCATTTTTAACTATTAGATCTAAACAGTGCAAGCCCAATAGCTTTCTGTGGGAACTCAAGCAAAATAACTTTCTAACGCACTATATAGGATTTAACTATGAAGCTTTGACCATTTGCATATCCAGGAACACAGGTTTAATAAGATGAAAGCTTTGTATTCCCATGCAGATGCTGGCCAATGGACATGCAAATTTATGCAATTGAGAAATCGCAGTGTCAACACATTTTGTCCTTGATGGCCTTCTTCAGCCAACCTCATTCATAGATGTTAGCAGGACCGATTCTACCACGGCATGCACAACAGACAGATCTCGTCTTTAGCTCCTGCCTTACATTTCAGCTAGATCATGTGCAGGATTGTAGCTCAAGTTAGACCCGACGCATGGCCATCCTCTGCGTCTTGTACAGTCTATAAATGACACATTGGATGATCAATACAATGAAATGTCAGTTCAGCCATTCTTACATGGTATCATATTGGTTCTTCTGATTCTCCATTTCATCTATGAGTGCAACTTCCGGTAGCACCGTCAGCTCCTCTATCGCAGCCGTGGGCTAGCCCACTACACCCGCCTTCAACACCTCATTGTCACCGGCCTCTGGCTCCACCTCTCTCTCAGGTGATATATAGTGTTAACATCAAGGCCATGGTGCCCTATAATCTTGATCTTAAAGCCCACAACTACACCAAATGGCAGCACCTCTTTCTTCTCGTCCTTGGATGTTTCCACCTCCAGCATCATGTCATCGATGAGGATCCACATCATGATGACCCTGAATAGGTTTAGCAAGACATCACCGTCCTGCACTAGATCTAGGGGACAATCTCCGAGGAGCTCTATGTTATGACTATGGATAAGAAAGATCCACGGCCTACGGCATCTGGGTCTTCTTCAAGGATCTCTTCTCCACCAACAAACTCAGTCGTGGCGTTCATCTCGGGTCCGAATTTCACTCTCTTAGCCAAGGTGAGCTGTCAACCTCTGATCACCGGCTCTTTCTTTTGAAAGGCCCTGGGGAAACTCGACATCAGGCCCCCGGTATGTATGTTTCGGGTATAAAATAGACTTTATATGCTTACCTTAATCACAAAAGAAAACTCTTTTGTGTATTTCTTGTAGCTAATCACAGAAAGAACTTACATATAGCTCCTTTTTGCGACTCAATGAACCTTTTTTGCAGCACAAGACAAATGGTTCTTTGGCAATATCTTTTCCCCAACTTGAAATTAGTTAATTAGAAAGAGAAATTGTAGACAAATTAATAAAAAACCATAGGCAAACAACTCATTGAGTTAGAATTTACCTGATTCTTCTAAAGCCGTAAGCCCCAAAGAGCTGGGCCCAACCTTCAAGAATCATGATCGGTAGTGAAGCTCATGCGGTAGTATCCATAACTCAAGCTAGACGAGGCATTCCTCTGCTCCACCGCATTGGCAAGTGGTGGTGGACCCAATGCTTGGTGGATGAGGTCCCAAGGAGTAGCGCCGCCGAGAGAGCGGTGTTGACGGATGCGTACCTGAGAAGGATCGTTGCTGCTGCTTTCTTACTTGGGCCTTTTCTACCTTATGTGTTATTGGGCTGGGGATAAAAATTTTGGGGCCCCTCTCTGGGCTGGGCCCTAGGCGGTTGCCCCTATTGCCCTAACCCAGAGCCGGCGCTGCGCCTCTGACTATTGCCACAAATTAGAGACTCTTGTGAATGCCTTAGCCGATTGCGATCAGCCAGTTGGGGAACGAGCCTTGGTTCACCGGTTGATCCGTGGCCTGAACCCTAAATTTGCTGTTCTCAAGACTCTATTCCCACTACTGCCGACTTTGCCAACATTCATGCAAGCACATGAATGTGTGATCACTGAGGAGGAATCTCAGATACACACTGTTAAGATGGCCGCTGAGGCTGCTCTTCTTGCCGTTGGCACTGCGCCTCCTTCCACCAATAGCACCAACGGTGCGCCTGTGCCTCGGTCTGACTCTGATGATCGGTTGCACAACTGCAACACTTCTGATCGTGGCCGCGGTCGTGGCAATCGCAATGGTCGCGGCAATTGCGGTGGTTGATCCGGTAACAGCAATTGTGGCTCCCAGAAGCAACAGGCTCCTTCCTCTTGGGCGCCATACTCCATGCCATCGGGTGCATCATGGCATGCGCTGTGGACTGGCACGTCTGGACCCGACGTTCTCAACGTACGGCGACCACCGCCTCAAGCCTACGTTGCTATGCAGTCTCCGTCGACATCTGATGCCCCGCTCGATGGCTCCACCTTCAACACCAATGACCTCATCAACGCGGTGCACGCGGCGTCGCTTCATCAGGCCACCTCGAGGGATTGGTATATGGACACTGCTGCCACGTCCCACATGACCGGCGACAATTGTAACTTGCCCTCTTATCGTCCTTCATCTTTGCTATACTCTTCGCATATCATTGTCAGAAATGGATCCTTACCGCCCATGATCTTAATTTCCTGCATGGCTCCCACAAGATCACGACACCTTTGGCATTAGCGGTTTGCTCCACTTCTGCTGACATGTGGCACTGCAGACTTAGGCACCTTGGCCGTCACTCTCTTGCTGAATTAGTTTCTAAACAATTTATTTCTTGTAATAATAATGGAGACATGACCAATGTGTGTCACGCCTGTCAACTAGGCAAACATACGCATCTTCCTTTTCCTCATTCATCGCATGTCATGTATTTCATGTTTCAAACAATACATTGTGATCTTTGGACCTCTCCGGTTGCCAGCATTTCTAGATTTCAATATTATCTTGTGATTCTTGATGACTTCTCACACTACACCTGAACTTTTCCGTTGCGTCGTAAATCTGACACTGCCGATGTGCTTAAAGATTTCTATACTTAAGTCGCTAATCACTTTCATCTATCTATTCAATGTGTTCAGTGTGATAACGGGAAAGAGTTTGACAATGTGTCTCTTCGGCAATTTCTCACTTCCCGTGGCCTTGCATTTCACCACTCGTGCCCCTACTCTCCCCAAAAATGGCAGCGTCGAACGCTGCATCCACTCCCTTAACGATATCACCCACACCCTTCTCTTCCAGGCTCATATGCCAAGCTAGTATTGGGTTGAAGCACTCAATACAACCACGTACCTCACACCTTATCATATTCTTTTTCAGGAACCACCAAGCTATGACCATTTTCGAATCTTCGGATGTCTTTGTTATCTCAACATCACCTACACAACGCTCCATAAATTATCCCTGCAATCTGTACCTTGCGTGTTTCTCGGCTATCCCCCTGAGCATAAAGGTTACAGGTGTTTTAATCTAGCTACCAACAAAATCATCACTTCCCGTCACGTGATGTTTGATGAACCTTCTTTTCCTTTTCCACCAAATCTGCAGGCCACCCGCCATCATCATCAGCCATAGAAGATCCCACGCAATCATCTCCTGAATTTGTGCCCTGCCATTTCGTACTGCCGGCGCAACGACCTCTGATAGCGTCGGCCTCTCTCCTGCTTCACCACCTGTCCACTTCTGCTCTGGGTACCCACAAGTCCGTGTCTTCTGCTCCACCTACTCATGTTCTGCCACACATTTCGCCCTCGTCTACTGTCTCTATCATAGTTTCTTCCTCAGCCTTCACAAACAATCAACATGCCATGCAAACACAAGCCAAAGATGGCATCTATCAACTTAAAAAGATCTTTAATCTCTCTGCTACCACCTATATCTCTCCCATTCCCACTTCATACCGTGTTGCCTTAAAGGATCCAAATTGGTATAATGCTATGGTTGAGGAGTATAATGCTTTGATGAAAAACGATGCTCGGTGTCATGTGCCTAAGCCTGCAGGTCATAACACTGTCACGGGGAAATGGATCTTTCCTCACAAAACAAATCCAGATGGTTCGCTCGCTCACTACAAAGCACGGTGGGTTGTTCATGGGTGCTCTCAACAAGAAGGTGTTGATTTTTCTGAGACTTTTAGCCCGGTCATCAAGCCTGCAACAATTCGCATCATATTGAGCATTGCAACTTAAGAAGGATGGCCAATCCATGAACTTGATGTGCAGAACATTTTTCTCAATGGGATATTACCTGAAACAGTCTACTGCCGACAGCCATCCGAGTTTGTCGACTCCTCTCTTTCCACACATGTTTGCAAACTCAATAAGTACGTCTATGGTCTCAAACAGGCCCCTAGAACTTGGTTCTTGCGGTTCACCACTTTTCTTTCATCTCTTGGTTTCCGAGGTTCCAAACCCGACACGTCCTTATTTGTTCTTAAGCATGGTGCGGATACTGCCTATCTCTCACTGCCATTTCGTCCTCTCTTCTCCACAAAATTATCACCAAGCTCTGTGGTGAATTTGCCATGAGTGATCTTGGCCCCCTCAAACATTTTCTTCGCATTACTATCACTCGCAATACCTCTGGTCTCTTTTTGTCCCAAAAGCAGTATGCTCTTGAAGTGCTTGAGCGTGATAATATGACATATTGCAACCCTTGCGCCATGCCCATCGACACATCCTCTAAATTGTCTGCTAACCTTGGTAAACCAGTATCTAATCCTACTGAATATCGTAGCCTTGCTGGTGCTTTGCAGTACCTAACTCTCACTCGCCCTCATATCAGCTATGCCGTGCAACAAATTTTCCTTTTAGTGCATGATCCATGGGAATCACATTTTCAGCAGCTCAAACGCATTCTTTGCTATCTCCGTGGTACCATTCATTTTGGACTTTAGCTTTAGAGATCATCCACCACGGAGTTGACCGCCTATTCTGATGCGGATTGGGCAGGTTGCTCGGATACACGGCGTTCTACCTCGGAATATTGTGTTTGCATTGGTGATAATCTAGTGTAATGGTCTTCTAAACGGCAAGTCACGGTGTCCAAGTCTAGTGCCGAGGCTGAATAACGTGGCGTTGCAAACACCGTCACTGAGAGTTGCTGGATTCATCAGGTACTTCAAGAGATACACCGTGCACCTCGACGGGCTACCGTTGTTTACTGCAACAATGTTAATGCTATGTATCTGTCTAACAATCCTGTGCGGCATCAACATATGAAGCATGTTGAAATTTGATCTTCATTTTGTTCGTGATCAAGTCTCCCTCGGCACCTTACGAGTCCTGCATGTGTCGCCTACGTCCCAGTTTGCTGATATCTTCACGAAGGGCTTGTCGTGGGCTGTGTTTCATGATTTCTGGTCCAGTCTGCAAGTCCTACCGGCTCCAGACTGAGGGGGGCTGTTAGCAGGATCTATTCTGCCGCGGCATGCACAACAGACGGCAGATCATGTGCAGGATTGTAGCTCAAGTTAGACCCAGCGCATGGCCATCCCCTGTGCCTTGTACAGTCTATAAATGGCTCATAGGATGATCAATACAATGCAGCGTTAGTTCATCCAATCTTACAATACAGAACCTAATCGTCAACCGGGGGGGGGTTCGCGAGAAATGAATTGGACCTACAGACGGACTGGTAAGATGTTGTAGTCCATAACTGAGTCCAACTCAACTATTTTAGGTTGAACAGATTAGAGTACTTAAGGCTTTAAGTGTAATAACAAGCAACTTTATATATATTTGTTTATTGCACAACGGGGACATTCTTGTGGATTTGAAACACGTTAGCTTTCAGTACATGTTTACTACTTTTAGAAAAAAATGAAATCTATTCTACTCAGCTATCACAAATATTCAGTCACGTTCTAAAGGCAAGCCTCGTTTCTTACATGTATGCTCCCCTACTTATTGACATGCCTCAAAGTCTATAGCTATATCTAAATGTAGCAACATGTATCCAACTGAAAAACTATCGACGGTTTAATTAACCATCTTTGCAAACAACCCAAACCAGCTTTTGGTCCTACTAATCCTCTCGACCATCAGAACAATAACCCACTTCAGTACATGCGTTGCTACACATTTTGCTACCTTTTTCTCTTGTCGCTCCCTTAACCCATCCACCTGGCTGTTGGCTTCCCCTAAGGCTAATGAGCGGTTCGTAACCATGGGTGCTTTTCCATTCCATCTCCTCCTCGTCGCCACCCTTCTCCTTCCCTCATCCTTGGCATTAACCGCCGATGAGGCGGCTGCCATTGCCCATCGCCAGCTCCTCACCTTTGAGCAGCACAGCAACGACCACATCCATATCGATGTTGGCATCGACATCAAGATCAGCAACCCGCTTCTCCTCACGGCGCATAAGGCCCTGTAGGCGCTGAGACACGCGTTGTACTCTGACCCGAACAACTTCACCGCAAACTGGGTAGGCCCCGACGTGTGCACCTACAATGGCGTGTTCTGTGTTCCGTCACTGCATAACCAGTCGATAAGCGCCGTCGCGATGCTCGACATGAACGGCACCGATGTTGCGGGGTACCTGCCAAAGGAGATCGGCCTCATGAAGGACCTGGCAGTGCTTCACCTCAACTCCAACCGGTTCTGCGGGGTCATCCCCGAGGAGGTCAGGAACATGATGGAGCTGTATGAGTTTGATGTCAGCAACAACCGCTTCGTTGGCCCGGCCCATTCCCCACTGTGGTGCTTGACATCCCCAAGCTCAGCTACCTCGACATCCGGTTTAACGACTTTGAGGGTCCCATCCCGCTGGAGTTCTTCTTGAAGCCCTAAGACGCCATCTTCCTCAACAACAACAGGTTCACCTCCGGCATACCAGAGACGATCGGCAAGTCAAAGGCGACGGTAATCGTCCTAGCCAACAACAACCTCGGCGGGTGCATTCCTCGGAGCATCGGCGAGGCAGCCGCTACTCTCGACCAGTTCGTCTTCATCAACAATAGCCTCACAGGGTGCCTTCCGGTTGAGACGGGGCTCCTAACTGGCGTGATAGTGTTCGATGTCAGTGGCAACGCACTCACAGGCTCAATCCCACCAACGCTGACCGGATTGACCAAGGTTGAGCAGCTGGACCTGTCATGCAAAATGTTCAGTGGGGAAGTACCGCGGGATGTATGTGAGCTGCCGAGATTGATGAACCTGTCGATCTCACAAAACTACTTCGCCAGTCAGGTTACCGAATGCACCATGATGGAAAGGAATGTGGTGAAGTCGTTCAGTGACGAGGCTAATTGCATGGGACATGCAAGGCCCATGCAAAGGAGCACAGGTGAGTGTGCACCAGTCGTGAGCAATCCCGTGGACTGCACCAAGGTTAAACCTATGTGGTTGGCCATCTCCGCCACCGACAGCTATCGTGCCGCCTGTTCGAGGAATTAAATACCAGTCACCACGGCCACCACTTTTTCCAGGCTACTAAGTTGAGAGCGTGCTGCATGCATGATATGTACAGCAGTTGTTACTGTTCAAATGTTAGCACAGCGAAAATGAATATAGATGGGAACATATTTACCAAATTAAGGGTGCCCCATTGATCTGCATGACTTGATCAATGAAACAAATTGGTGTTAAAGCTCGACACGATAGATATTCTCTTAAAACAATCAAGCTTGTACCATTAGTTTATAAATACAATGTGAGGAAAATGCAGCCGCCAAAGTCATTTTGATCCTGAGAAGTTAAAATGTCAAATGAAAACGAGGAAAATATATTACTTTAACATTCTATTGAACTTGGATCATAAGATTCAAAATAAGGACGCTTCCAATGTGATAGGCGTTTACTTGGTCTCACGAGCTGATTTATCAAAATTCAAGGAACAGAATGTAATAAATTACTCCCTTCCTCCAAAAATATAAGAATTTCTATATCCGTTGCAAGTTAATGTTTCAACTTTGACTAATAATACAAATGAAAATAAATTATTTTAGATTGAAGAGGCTACATATAATGGCCAAACAGGGCCATAGTTGGTTTTGTGGTGAACCTAGTGGTGTCATTTTTATGTTGCTTAACATAGTCACAATCATACCGAGATGTTATTTAATCACTTTGAAGAGACCAAAAGAAGATGGGTACTTATTTCTGTACCAATCTTCAAATTAACTGGTTGATTGCAGCAAGGGCCTAGGATCATGATGGAAAATAAACGTAAGGGTATTTTATAAGAGAGAGAGTATGATAATTTCAAGAAATTAGAAATGATTCAAACAACATAAAATTGCACAATGTGAGATAATAATTTGATTCATCCATTATTTCCACCTCTCACTCATCTTGCCCCGATTTGGCAACGCCCAGGCCAAGTACCACCGCTTACAATGGCTATAATTAAACAGGCCAAGCCATCGACGTCTTTGGCATATTCACTAGGATGAGGATTTAGGTCCCGTTTGGTGTAGCTTATATGGCTTTGGCTCATTTTTGCAAAAGTACTGTTGCGGTAATGTAATATGAAACCGTTCTTCTCTCTCCATCCAAAATGAAATAGGAAAAGGAATAAGCCGGAGAAGTTAGCATGAGATGGCTCATTCGGCTCATGTGTCAGAGCAAAAGTCGGCAGGCATGAGCTGTGCGAAACGGCCTCTTAGTATCACTGAACAATACCAACTGATATATGCCACGTGGAGTGTACTTCACAAGATTGAGACCAGTATGAAGCATCGCTTTATGGTTTCCCGCCGTACTTATGTATAACCCCTCGGGTGGGAAAATGTTGAGTCTAGGACAAAGGAATTTACTGACCTCCATGGACTCCTAGCATCAATGATTCAAAACCGGAAGGAGTGCTTTTGAAGACAGCTCTGCATCTTCTATGCTGCATTTCAACAGTAGAAAGAACAAAACCATGGATCAAAAAAATATGAACTACCACAGAAAATATGCATTTGTGAGCAATTTGATCTGGCGCTAGGTGCCTAGCAGGCAGATCCAGAGCTAACTAAGTGACTGAGTAGTACTGTAGGCGAGGAAAAAATACCGGTATAAAAAAATATCGGAGGTCTTCGATAAATGCGATATTTTGGATATATCGGTAATTTCGGTGAAGTAATTTAAATACTTTTAAAACTAATTGACAAAAACTCATAAGAAATTGCCTTCAACCTATAAGACAATGTGATTGTATAAATAAACAAAGTAATTTTCATTGATTAAAGATACTAAACGTTGAAATTTCAGTGATAAAAAAAAAATATTGAACCTCACCGATAAATGCGATATTTCAGTGAAATTTTGCCAAAAATTTTTTCCTAGTCTGTAGGTGATCTCGGTGTCCATGCTGCTTGTCTCTTGATACTGTGTGTGCATTGACAAATCGTACCTGTTTGAATCCGCCGGATTATAAACGAGAGGTGTAAGCGGTGGAAGATGGAAAGTTGAACCTGCTTTGAAGATCCAGCTGGGCTGGGCGTTTGTACAGATACGTTGGGCCTTCTGGGTTTTGTTTGGCAGAGAGGGGAATGCACCCAGAAAAGAAAGGCCACGGTATAAGCCATCCCACTCGCGTATGCACTGGATTTCACGTCACTTGCTCATCCATGATATGAACTGTCACCCGTGCTTATAATGGACTCACGACTGCCCCTTGAAATTGCCTCAATCAATCTGAGAAAACCTACTGCACCAAGCACACCTGCAGGCTTCCACTTCAGATTGGGGATAATCCCCCTTGCGTCCATGATGATTGTCTAGTATATTCATTAGGCCGTGGTTTTAGTTGAGCGATCTCTGCTTTGTGCCCCATATGTTTTTCAAAGATGACAGTGCTCCGAACATGTTTCCTCAAAACAAAGCTCCAATTGGCCAATGGCCCCATGTGTCGTTTTCAGGCACCTGCCATTGCTGTCTCCTTGATCATGGCAGTAGCCCCTGTCATTGCTTAACAGTGAGCACTCTTCCTTTTCTTTCCACACAAAGAAATAGTGACATTTGGAGGGTGATATGTTCAATTTTTTTTTTCTTCTGGGAGGAAGGCACCGATCTCTTCAGCTTGTAGTGTCTGCAGTGGCAGGTGTGGCTATATAGACAACAACCATAGGAATCTCTGTACCCATCAGGTCCGAAAATGGATAGGGCAATATAGCACCAGTGTAAGGGTTCCAAAGACTAAATAGAAAGAAGACTTTTGATAGTGTTACTGCAGTCATAATTTCCAAACAGGAATCCTTCTCCTCTAATGTATGGTAAGTCAGCCTAAGGTTCCCTAGGTAGGAAGCAGTTTCATCGGCAAAACAGGAGCTCCTCCTAGCCCTTCATTCCAACAACCTCGGCCAGTGCTTAGTCTTTATTGCTGGATACTGCATCATGATTGCCTCGTCACATTCAGTTAGTTGTCCCAGAAAGAAAAATCTTTGCTCCCAACGTACCAGTACTAATCAGGTCGTGTACGTTAACAATGATTGTACTGGTATCTTTACATAAAGAGTAAAATGCACCAAAGGTGCTTCAACTATTTGGGTGGTCTCATCTCAGTCTTTAAACTTTGGTTTTGCATTTCTATCACTTAAACTATTGCTCTCATCTCATCTGAGTCTCTAAACTTATTTCTGTCACCGTAAACTATTGCCTCCGTCCCATTTGGGTGCCTAAACTCTTATTTTGCATTCTGGCTACTTAATATATTTAAAAAATATTTGTCACATTCATATTATTAAAAAAATGTTCAATTGTGTAAAATTATAAATTATTTTTTATTAACTTCAATGATAAAGCAAATTATAATAAAATATATTATATTTTTATTTCTACCTCCTAAATATATTTAAAGTTATTTTTTATTCATCTTATTTCAAAAATTAGTTCAAATGTGTAAAATTATAAGTCATTTTTAAGTACCGTTAATGATAAAATAAATTATAACAAAAAAAATATGATATTTATAATATTTTTTCAAATAATAAAAATAACAATAAAATTCTCTAGAGTGCAATGTAGCTAGAATGTCTCTTGTAACCCTCCTAAGACTCTAGCTCGGTACATACATGTACTGACTAGCTCTTATATAAATATCTGAAAAATTGAAGATTTTAGAGTGCAATGTAGCTGAAATGTCTTTTGCTGATCTGCCAAGACTCTTGCTTAGTCCATACATGTACTGACTAGTGCTTATACAAATATCTGGGAAATTAAGGATTTTATAATTATTTTTATTATTTAAAAAAATGATAAATATCATATATTTTGTTTAATTTACTTTTTCATTAAAGATTAAAAATGACTTATAATTTTACACATTTGAACTAATTTTTGAAATAAGTTGAAAGAAAAAATGACTTTAAATATATTTATAGAGGTAAAAATAACAATATCTTATATTGTATTATAATTTGCTTTATCATTGAAGTTACTAAAAAATAACTTATAATTTTACACATTTGAACACTTTTTTAAATAATATGAATGAAAAAAATACTTTTTAAATATATTAAAGAACCAGAAATGTAAAATAAGAGTTTAGGGATCCAAATAAGACGGATGCAATAGTTTGGGATGCTAGAAATAAGTTTAGTGACTCAGATGAGACAAAGGCAATATTTTAGAGTGCCAAAAATAAGTTATCCAAATGAGAGAGGGGGCAATAGTTTAGGGTGCTTAGAAATACAAAGCCAAAAATAAGGACGTGATGTCTCACGAATCATGATCGATACGATGGGCACATGTCATCAGTTTGGTAAAAGAAATGCCAATACAGACTCATATAAAAGGCAATCCCTTTATTTCTTGGTTTGACTGGTGCGTTTTTTATAAACTAAATAGCTTAAATTTGAACTAGCAGTTGACGAGAGAGAGAGAGGGAGGGAGAGAGAGAAAGAGAGTAAAGTTTTTGTTCTTAAAGTTGATCAAATTTTCATAAACCGGTCAAAGAAAAGAAGAAAACAGTCAATCAAATCATGAATACACCTTTTTTTTTCAACAAAGGAAGTAGTCACTTTCAGATAGGTGGTGAATCATGGCTATTTGTGCCTTTATCGTTACACCTGTAAGCGCTTTAAAAGATTTACGCTGTAACTTTTGATTCTAAAGTTATGTAGTGAAAAAAGGAGATACGGAATGATAAGTGCTCCTATCTGAAACAGTATTTGTTTAATATGACTAGTCATCATTTTCAGCGTAAGTATCTGAAAGCTTCCTTTCAAGCAGAGACGTGCGTATTTTGGAATCCAGTACATATACTTTACGGGAAAATGAAAACGGGTAGCACGATGCATTAGTGAGCACGTTTAAGCTGACCACACAGATGCAGCCTATCGGTACTGGTACCATACTAGCTTGGACCACCAGAATCAACATTATCAGTGCCGAAGAAGCAGGGCACACCGGTCCGTGTTGGGCGCGCGGCTGATCCTGCGTTGAAAATCGTAGAATTCACCGGTTTAAAATAAAAATGTTTCTATTTTATTTCTGTATTGCTTTTGCCCTTGGACCAATACACCTACTGTAGGTTATTTCTGTTGCAGATTGCTCACCCAACTTTGGTGATAGCAAGGATTCTTTGGTTGTTCGCTTGACAACCATATGTCTGCTTACGTGGCGGGCGTGAAGGCGTCGGTGTCCGGTCCAACAGAGGCTTCTTGCTGTGTTGGGCGGTGCAAGCGTCTACAGTTTGCAGGCTTCCACTTCTACCGGATTGGTTACCATTCATTAGGCTGCAGATTTAGCTGAACATACTCCGTATCTGTGTCTGAATCGGTGTTGCATGACAGAAAGAACATGACCCAAACAAAGCATGAGCGCAACATCGATTGCCGCTGCTCCGATCGAATCGAATATATATCATATGTGAACCATATTTGCTCAAAAGTAAAGCTCGATCGCATCGTACCCCGTGGCCCATGGGTCGTTTTCAGGCGCCTGCAATGCTCTCCCTGATCACGACAGCAGTCCCATGTATATTGGGCAAACTAATTATGATGACTCGAACGGCCTACCTAACCACACCGCACGAAGAACTATAGCTGACATTTGGAGAGTAACCTGTTGCTACTTACGTTTGGTCCAGTGAGTGATGCGTTCAGATTTGCTTTTCTTCTAGCGACAGAGAGAGATACCACCGGTGGGAGAGTTCCAAACACTAACATACAGAACGAAGACTTCTGCCTGTCCTGCCACCGTTCGTCTGTGTTCTGCTTGTCTCGTGCACATGTAAATGGACCCTAGTGCTTGGTTGTATGTCCATAGGTAATTCTGTATATCCCTTCTTCACTCCAAGAAGAAACTCGGTCAGTTGCTGAACTGAGTTCTTTATTTCAGCATCACTGTCAGTGGCTTATTATCCCCGAAGAAGTACAGTGCTAGTAAAAAAAATCTTCGTTCCAATGTATGTAATCAGGTGCTAATTGTGTACTACCTAGTCCGTTCCAAAATAATAAAGTCAAAATTTTTTAACTTTTACTTAATAATATCTTGAAAATTATATAATTTTTAATATAAAAATATTTTTTTATAAAAACTTATGTTACGATGAATTAAAAAATATAATTTTTATATGATGTAATATTATTAACTTTATATTATTATTCTTATATTTTAAAACGGAGAGAGGAGCACTCCAACATTGACTGTTCTACCGCTTCAACATGTGATCTCATCTCACGAATCGCGACTGACATTTGGTTCACAGATCATCAGACCTGGTAAGATGAAACGCCAAACAGTCCGGTACAGAACTGAGGTACTACTCCCGTCACTTTCAGATGGCTGATGAAGCGTGCCTGTTTGTGCGTGTACTGTACCACTACCATCGATCGGTGAACGAATTTTACCGTTCCAAAGTGATGCAGGCATCACTGGCAGACAATCTTGTTCTCTAGCAACTCCAAGGATCCAGAACAGCTACAGATTCTCCATTTGATGTCGTCGTGATATTCCCTCGCAGTCTCAGCTCGTTCAGTGCGACGACGCCGGACGTCCCGATCGCGGCCACGCATACCCTCGTCACACCTCCACGTCGCCGTCGCGCCGTTTCGGTCGTGCCATGCGGAGGACGGCACGGATCGAAGGATCCGTCTGAAATCCGCCCACCGAAACCGTCACCGCTGACACCAGCATCGTCGGACAGGGAAGCTTCCGTAGGTCAGACGTGACCCTTGCGGTGTCCTAGTAGGTAATTAATGATTGATTACTGTAGTTTAGCGACTGTCATCAAGATGTGAAAGTGGCTGATTCGATCGCCGTGGCACCAACCATATATACGGTCCACACCAGGATCCTTCCTGAGATCTTCATCTGCACATTTGCGTCTTTGAAATCTACTCCTATTTAAGGATGACAGGATAAAAATTACTCCTACAAAGGACTTGTTTTTTTGAATTATTCGTTCAGATCGATAATTATGGTGGCTCTGAAGAAATATTCACAGAGCTTCAGACTGAAGCACTCTTTGCAAGTTGCGCACCTTCCTTCACTTTTCGGAATTATTTAGCGATATGCTAGCAATCAACTTCTCAAATAATCACCAATCTAGCTAGTTTTTCCTTTTTATTGAAGCCGTTCTAACTTGAGTACACTAAAATGTACGGCTCCAGTATAGGTGGGCTGGTGACTGAATCAATTGAGTGTAGCTAAGCTTGCACCATCCTTCGCCTTGGTAGAGAGCAAGTGTTTTGCAACATGCTAGAAACCGACCTATATCGATCATAATCACCATTCTAGCTAGTAATTGGTACCAAACAAATAGTAAAATGATTTATGCTACTCGCATGTAAAACTAAAATACTAGCAAACTAGTCGACCTCTGTGAGACGGATTCTCTTTGTGCGTGCACATCACTTTTTTTTCTTTGCAAGCTCTTGGGGATCGAGTTTATGGATGCTTGGGGATGTTCTATTTTCTGGTTTTTGATGATTCCTTGATAGCAAATTGTTTTAAGCAAACGTTTATCTTCAAAGCCGAGCAAGATATATGATAATTTGGTACTATCTAAAATAAATAAAACAAGCATATTAGTGTTAATTATATAATTAAGAAAAGTAGAAAATGTGAGATTTATTGAAAACAAGGAGAGAGGTAGAGATAGAGAAATATTGAAAAGAGAGAAAGATGTGAGAATTTAGGAAAACTTTAGGCATCCAAAGTGACTTATAATTTGAGACGGAGTGAGTATTTAAAATAGAGGTTTATATTATATAATCTGACTATATAATCTAGTTGTTGATTTCAATTTAAGATTAAATAAGCTAGATATGTAATCTAGAGGTAAACAAACATGATACCCTTAGTATTTCACAGAAATGCATGTGGACAGCACATTTGGAAACTAATTCTGCATTATTTGGAGCCAAAGGCACTTTTAATTTTATTTGTTCACACAATTTACAACTGATACGACTTGCCGTTCCATCATTATAGGTTGCTTTAGTACGGCTTAACAAAAGGCTTGCTCGCGTACACTGAAACATGCATCGGGTATTCAAAAGCTCTTGACTGCAATGAACAACATTGAAATCAAGATTATGGTTCCCAACTATAAGGTCTCATTTGGAATGAAAGAATTTTTTCTATTTTCTATGTTTTTTCTGTAAAATTGAATTGATTCTTAGTAAGATGAAAACTTCATCTTCTCCATTTTTTACCATGATGGGTCATCCACGTGTGAAATAGATAACCCGTCCCATACACGTGTCTTGGCGGGTTGGGTGCAGTGAGACCCGCGGGTGAAAAATGTCACCCGTACTCGCACCTATCGGGTGCAAAACCCATTAGATCCCGCAGTTGTAGGTTAAATTACCGTTCCTTATTTCTATAAAATTCTTGTACTCCCTCTATTTTTAAAATGATGTTAATGTTGACTTTTACAATCAACTTTGACTATTTATTTTATTCAAAAAATTTGTTCGAATGTGTAAATTTTTAATTTGTGATTCAAATAACTATAATGATAAATCAAAATATATAAAATGTATTAAATTTTTTTGAATAAGACAAATAGTCAAAGTTGAATTTAAAAGTAAACGACGATATCAATTCAAGACGGAAGGAGTATGATTTATGTGGAATTACTATGCTTCAAATTAAGGAGCCCTAAACCTGAAACTTTCTCCGAAGTTTGGGAACTTGGTGCGAATATTTCAGGGATCACATTCACACGCACTCTGAGGTCAAAGATAGATACTCCTATGTAGAGGCATCTTTTCTTATTAATCAGAAGGCTGTCTATCATTGGCCGCCCATGAACACGACTGCCGGCCGCGCGTCCCGTTTCTTGCCGGGCAATTTTCTTCCTTGCAGTAGCCTCCAAACCATTTGACAAGTCTGGAATCGAAGTCGGTAATAACGTTGTTGATTATTCAGTGGTCATGACATTTGACATGAGCAGCTGGAGTTTATTAAGCAAACCCAGCGTTGATGCCCTGCCTATACGGACCAGTGTAGCATCGCGTCAAGGTACACGCTCGGAGATTATCAAGGAATAAATTGGTCGACAGCGAAGTGAGCAGCGACTGCGTGCTCCTCACGGAATATTCAGAAGACCAACGAGCCACGAGCACAGCAGGAAAATACTGCTTTAGATTTTAAAATATTAGTATTTTAACTTTTAATGTAATCGTCTTATTAAAAAAATCCATTCATATATTTTGTTATAATTTACTTTGATATAAGATAAATGATTAAAAATTGATATTAAAAGTTAGCATTATCAATACTTCAACTGCAGAGAGTAGCACGCAGCTTATTAGCTTCTGCTCCTATTCGTATGATAAGATTAGAGGAAGCTCATGCGCGCAAGTTACAAGCTGCGGCGCAGGCGCGCAGCTGGAAGATTTCCATTACAGGCGTCACCTTGCCGTTTTCCGCCCGCAGTCCCCCTCCATCCGATTCGAGCTACAGATAAGTCAGCCGCTATCGGCCATCCATAAACCCTCGTGATCGCCGTGTCGCCAGACAACAAAACTCCTCGCCTTCCTCGAGCGCCAGGACAGAGAGCCACCTACTCCCCTCCCCTCCCCTCTCCTCTCGTCTCCTCTATCGTCTGTCGTCTCTGCATGCGTTGCTACCCTCGCTGATCGCCTGCACGCTAATACCCATGGCTCCGTGGTGGCTCACCGCGGAGGCATGCGACCCGCCGTCCGCCCGGGGCGCGGGGCTCGGCGACTGGGCGGGCTTCCTCTTCCTGTCCGCGTGCTCCCAGCGCGCGCTCTTCTCCGCCGCATCCGCTGTGTTCCTGCTCGCGCTGCTCTGCCTCGAAGTCGCCAAACTCGTCTCGCGGTGGCGGGAGAAGCGGCGGCGCCACGAGGGTGACGCGCTCAACGGCGGGGCCGAAAGCAAGCCGCTGCTCGATCACGGCCCCCGGGGCGATGAGACGGTGCGGGTCGGGGCCGGGTTCGTGGTCGCGCTGGTCACGTCGGTAGTCCTAGCGGCGTTCTACGCCGTGCTGCTCGTCCTCTCCGCTGTGACGCGAGGTGTTACCGCGGAGGCGGCGTTCCTGGCGCTGCAGTGCGCGGCGCAAGCTTCCGCTGCTGCGGTGGTGGCGCACGAGAAGCGGTTCCGCGCGGCGACGCACCCGCTGGCGCTGCGGCTGTACTGGCTCGCCGCACCGGCGCTGACGGCGCTGCTCGCAGCGTCAGCTGTCGCGCGCCTCGCCTACGCTGATGCAACGCTCCCCGACGACGCGCTCGGGGTGGCCGCGCTGGTCCTGTCCCTGCCGCTTCCGCTCCTCGCCGTCTCCGGCGCGACGGGCATCACCGTGTCCATTGCCCGGCCAGCAGGGACGGAGGAGCGCCTGGGGGAAGAAGAAGAAGAGGGGAACGACAAAGCGAAGGACAAGAACGTGACTCCCTACGCGACGGCGTCGTGGGCATCCCGCGCGACGTGGGCGTGGATGAACCCGCTGGTCCGCCGCGGGCACCTCGCGGCCCTGAACCTCTCCGACGTGCCGACCCTTGCCCCACCGCACCGCCCAGAGCGCATGCACGAGCTGTTCCTCTCGCACTGGCCGTCCGCGTGGGCGTCCAAGGACAACAACCCGGTGCGGCACACCCTGCTCCGGTGCTTCTGGCCGCTGCTCCTGCTGAACGCGTCGCTGGCGGTGTGCCGGCTGACGGTGATGTACGTGGGCCCGACGCTGATCCAGAGCTTCGTGGACTATGCCTCGACGGCGGGGGAGGCGGATCGGCCGCTGGGCACGGGGGTGCGGCTGGTGGCGACGCTGCTGGCGGCGAAGGCGGCGGAGGCGCTGTGCAGCCACCAGTACAACTTCCACTGCCAGAAGCTCGGGATGCAGATCCGCGGGGCGCTGATCGTGGCGCTGTACCGCAAGGGGCTCCGGCTGTCGTGCTCGGCCCGGCAGCGCCACGGCCTGGGGATGATCGTCAACTACATGGCCGTCGACGCGCAGCAGCTCTCGGACATGATGCTCCAGATCAACTACCTATGGCTCATGCCGCTACAGGTGCGTACGTTCACTCTGCTTCGTACCGTCCGTCCTCGAGCCGGCGTCCCACGGTTGCCGGCCGGACACGTAGTTGATTTCTCTCTCTCTTCTGCTTGGAGCCGTCTGAATCATGCGCATCAGGTGCATCTGCTTAAGCTGTTACTGCCTTTTCTTTTTTTTTTTCTTTTTTTTTTTTGTTTAGATCTGGGGCGTGTCACATACTCACATGCTGTGCCGCTAGCTGCCAGCTCTGGGAATCCATGTTGCATTGCTTCCCTAGTGTTCTTCTAATTTCGCGGCTGTTTGTTTCGCCCGTCCGTCCGTCCGTCCCGTCCGGTCGGGGGTCCGGTGATGGACGCCGATTGTCCATCGGTGTTAGGTTTGCTTAGCCGGTTCACCGAGCCACTTGTGATGACATACTACTAGCTGGACTGCAGAGTATATAAGTAATACTTTGGACTATCTCTGTTTTAAAATATAAATATTTTTAAGTTTATTTAAATTAAATTATTTTAACTTTGATTATTAATAATAAAAAATTAATGATATTTTATTATATATAAATTATATTATTAGATTTTTTATAAAACAAATTTTTATAACATGTAATTTTTTATATTAAAAATTATTTAAACTTGTAGATATAATTATTTAAGTTGAGAGAATTTGAAATAGGATGGAGGGAGCAGTAAATATAAAACGCATGTTGCCATGTCCAGTCTGGACTTATTCTTAGCAGTCGACTGCCGAGACAGCTCATCACCGACACAGGCCAAACGCCCCGCGACGCTTTTCGTGCAAAGATACCTGCCTCGGCAGGCGGTCGAATGTGGACGATCCACGCGCGTCCAGTCCAGGTATTGTAGCTGTCGTCGGCTTCTCACACGGATTTTCTGCAAACTACAGCGACCACCAATGTATCGTCATGGACTAATGGGTTTCGATACAGTACCAAACGTGACTGGATCGACAAGGCGACTGAAGGTTTTGCCTAGTGTTGCTGCACGTCACGTGCCTGCTAGCTAACCATCTCCTCGTTGTTGCCTGGTGTCGTTACTAGGAGTAAATTATTTTGTTTCTCGTACTAGCGGTTTGGTGACCCGGATTAGGTGCCGGCCGGCTTGGTCTCCGGCCTCGATACGATCGCTTCCTTCTGGAAGGTCGCCGCCCCGTTCCTCGCCCCTTGTTTATCGTGCGCGTGTCCAGACCTCCCGATCCACGGGTATTGCAAACATAGTATCTATAAACTGTACTGGTTTCTTATTGCAAGCAACACTGCCCGGTCCCAGCCCTCGGTTGTCCAGCGACGTGACAGTGGCATAATATTAATGTGGTTGTTCGCTAACAGTTGTTGATCTGCTTCATGCATGCATCTCCCTGTTCTAACAAAATCATCCTTTTCTTTGTTTATGATTTAGCAATAGAACAGTTCTTCTGCATTTTTGGAAAATAAATGAATCGACCAATAATTCTAGATGAGCCGGAGAAATAGTATTCGCTCAATATGTGCTGTACATATGCTTTGATTATGCGTAAGTGCCATTAGAAATAAGTAGCGACATCAATTTATAAATAGAGATAGTAAAGTGGAGGGGAGAGTTAGGTGTGTTTGGCGAAACTTTTATATACCAGTTTTATGCTATTGTTTATATACTGTAGACACAGTAAAAAATATTGTTTATATAAATTATTTTCACTCGAACCGGATAAGCCACGTTTTCGCAGCTTTTCGGCTCACGTATTGTAGCTACAGTACTTCTATAGTGCATAAGCCGGAGCCGCTCTTAGCCGCGTCAAAGAGGTCCTTAGTTCATTCTAAAATTTTTTTGGGCTGATCCTAACCTAAAAACAAGAAACTTGCATACGTAATTGTGCGGCCCACATGTGAATTTAAAGAACAAAAATCCTTGGCAATTTATAAAGAAACTCTATTTGTCAGTTAATTTCCAGTGAGGTACAAACTTTTAATTTCCTCGTAGAGGAACAAACGTTTGACTGGCCCTGACGTCACTATTTACCATGCGTGATTTGTGTTTCCATGCATCGCTGGCAAGCCAGTCGTCAAAGGCCGGGTCGATGACCATGATCCCGTTGTTTCATTTTGGTAAGCAGGTGGCGGTGGCGCTGTTCCTACTGTACACGTACCTCGGCCCACCGGTGACGGCGGCGCTCGTGGGCATCGTGGGCGTGACGGTGTTCGTGCTGGTCGGCGCGCGTCGCAACAACCGTTACCAGTTCCGGCTGATGGGCGAGCGCGACAAGCGGATGAAGGCGACGAACGAGATGCTGAGCTACATGCGCGTGATCAAGTTCCAGGCGTGGGAGGACCACTTCAGCGCGCGCATCGGCCGCTTCCGCCGCCTCGAGTTCGGCTGGCTCTCCCGCTTCATGTACTCCATCTCCAGTAACATCATCGCGCTCTGGAGCGCGCCCGTCGTCGTCTCCACGCTCGTATTCGCCACGTGCGTCTGGACCGGCGTGCGGCTCGACGCCGGGCTCGTATTCACCGCCACGTCCTTCTTCAAGATCCTGCAGGAGCCCATGAGGAACTTCCCGCAGGCGATGATCCAGGCGTCGCAGGCCATGATCTCGTTGAACCGGCTCGACTCGTACGTCTCTCGATCGTTCGATCGTCCCACTGAAATGGCAACGAACTACTAACTAATGAACAGATACCAGGTACATGACAAGCACGGAGCTGGACGAGGCGGCGGTGGAGAGGGAGCCCGCGGCCGCAGTGGGGTGCGACGGCATAGCAGTGGAGGTGAAGGACGGCGTGTTCACGTGGGATGACGAGGGAGACGAAGCGGGGCAGGAGGTGCTGCGCGGGATCGACGTCGAGGTGAGGGCCGGCACGCTAGCGGCCGTGGTCGGCATGGTCGGTTCCGGCAAGTCGTCTCTACTCGGCTGCGTCCTCGGCGAGATGCGAAAGATCTCCGGCAAGGTACGCCACACACACTCTCCTGCCAAGTGCCAGCTTACACACTCTGATCGGCTGCATCTGTGAATATGTTCTCCGAGCATATTAACAAGGTACTACGCGAATATGTGAACGTTAATTTGATCGGTTGAATCTTTGGGCTCGGCATAAATAAATCCATTCATAAATGAACTGAACGGCCATCGGTCCATGCACCGACTCTTCATATAAAAAATAAATAAAAATTGTTGTACCATACTGCAAGAAAAGAAAACTTGATGTATAAGTACAGTGCACTACAGAACGTCAGGTGTTTACTTGATTTAGTCTTTTGGATTTACCCTGTCAAACAAAAAAAACAATAATTGGGCCCTGTCCCCGGGCCACTATAAAGCAGAAGATAACTTTGTTAAATGGATGGCTTGTTCAGTTTTGTCTTTGAAAGGTCCGCCGTTCAACGCTGATAGTTACAGATTGATGATATGATGGTAGTTTGGTACCGGCACATGTACTCGTGCGTATGGTTTGGAGAGCGTTGGACCTATTGCATAAACCCGAGCCCCATCACTATAATAAATGCTTTCTGTTTCATAGTAACGAACTTGAGTTGTTGTATCTTGCTGAAATTAAGAACATGATTCAAAAAATAACTCCGAGCATATGCACACTGATATTGGAAATTCAAGTTGTAAGTTCCACCCGCGAGCCACATGATTAGCCACAAATCAAAGTATACGGATTTTGCGAGAACCCGCGAACCGCATTGTTTGATTTAAAAAAAATTATACGGTCGTTGCGGAAACCCAATAACTTGTCCATCCAACATAATTTACCACTCTATTATTACATATACAGCTAATTCAAAATATTAGTAACTTTAAAATCCTAATTTTTTTACTTGTTCTAGTGAGTTTAAAGTTAGACCATAGAATGAAAATTTCGCGTTCACACTATAAAATTTCAACGAATTTGACTAAAATTGTTGAAGAATATTCTAAACAATAGTAAGCAACTTCATTCAAATTAGTGTAAGTAAAACAAATATAATAAAGTTGCGGGCTTTTGCTGGTTGTTGCGGATGTATCGCTTGTCCGTTGGGCTTTGCGGGTGAATTAATTGTTAAGCCGCGAAAAGAATATCGTTAATCTGTAAGAGCTATTAACATAGATTTTACGGGACGAATATGCAGGTTCACAATAATACTCGCCCCACTTGCAACTTGATTGGAAATGCACTTTGGTCTTAGGGCCTGTTTAGCACCATTGTAGATTATTAAAATCTAGATTTAAAAGTGTATTTTATAATCCAGATTGTAAAAAAATATAGTGGGCCGGTGTGTCTCTGGAGATCAGATTATATAGTATTGTTTTTAGTTATAACTTGTCTAATTATCTGTTTACCTTTTATTTTTTTAAGAAAATAAACATTGTTGGTTGCCGCTATTTTTCAAATGACTTCAAATGACACTACAGAGTCCTGTAAGTGCTTTGTTTTTTGATATCGTGCTATACCCTGCACGTCATGCCTGGGAGCTGTCGTATGAAGGATCTACGACGTAGAATTTGATTTTAAATAAAAAAAAAGATAGACAAGAGATAATATAACCAATGGCATGGTGTTGTAATTATCTCAAAGTTAAAAATGATACTTTGTCTTTTGTCATCTAATATAATTTGTAGCTAATGAGATTTTAAAATCTAGCTTTTAGATTTTAAAATCTAAAAATAAATCTGAAACGTTTGACACCATTGTGGATTATAAAATCTCAATTACTCTAATCCGGGAGTATCCAAATAGGCTCCTAGTGTAGGATGTTGTCTACTCCCTCCATGCCATTTGAAGCTTAGTATTTGTTGACCATGTCTTTGACCAGTTATTTGAAGCTCACCATACGGACCTATGATTTCTGTTGTACAGTGGATGCTCGAAGTGAGCATTCTTACACATCGACATTTTGCGGCAGCAAAGCATACCGTACTGATTTCTTAAGCACACATAGTTTAACATGTTGCTTTTCCTTGCGTATTTTGGACCTGTTATTAGTAAGAACCTGTAGAAATTATTCATCGAGTTCAACCTCAGAGCAACAGAAGAATTTTCAGATGAAAAATATTCATCTAATAATATTTCCCACAAAACAATGCATTCACATTGTTGGATCCTATTTCCGTCTACTGCAGGTGAAGGTGTGTGGTAGCACAGCATATGTCGCGCAGACGGCATGGATTCAGAACGGCACCATTGAGGAGAACATCCTGTTTGGGCAGCCTATGGACAGAGACAGGTATAAGAAGGTGATCAGGGTGTGCTGCCTGGAGAAGGACCTCGAGATGATGGAGTTCGGCGACCAGACGGAGATTGGTGAGCGTGGGATCAACCTCAGCGGTGGGCAGAAGCAGCGCATCCAGCTCGCCCGTGCTGTCTATCAGGACTGCGATATCTACCTCCTTGATGATGTTTTCAGCGCAGTCGATGCGCATACTGGCTCCGAGATCTTCAAGGTGATCATTATTGTTGAATTGTTGAATTCGCTCGTGTGTTTCTCTTAGTGCGATAAAAATTGCTGTATTTATGTGAATTCAGAGTTGGTTTTATTTCTGCAGGAATGTGTTAGAGGTGCTCTGAGGAACAAGACTGTATTGCTTGTGACTCACCAAGTCGACTTTCTGCACAACGCCGATATCATATATGTAAGTGATCTGATCAATTTTCTTTCTAGCTGTGATGTGATCAATTGAATTTGGAAGCCGTAGAATTGATAACACATATGATAAATTGTTGTCCTTCAACTTCAATGCATAATAATCAACACCTGTGAATAATCTTTCTAGGTGATGAAAGATGGTGCGATCGTGCAATCCGGCAAGTACGACGAACTCCTGCATCCCGGCACCGACTTCGCGGCACTGGTAGCGGCGCATGACAGCTCCATGGAAATCGTGGAGAGCGCGGCGCAGGAGGGCGACCGCGAGCTGCCCGTCTCCCGACAACCATCGAACAAGCACGCCAGCAACGGGGATTCCTCGTCGTCTTCCTCCATCGTTGCACCCAAGACCGAGAAGGCATCGGCGCGGCTGATCAAGGAGGAGGAGCGCGCGAGCGGGCACGTCAGCCTAGCCGTGTACAAGCAATACGTGACGGAGGGGTGGGGGTGGTGGGGCCCGCTGCTGGTGCTCGCCGTGTCCACGGTGTGGCAGGGCTCGCTGATGGCCAGCGACTACTGGCTCGCCTACGAGACCTCTGAGGAGAACGCCGCCTCGTTCCAGCCGTACCTGTTCATCAACGTGTATGCCGCCATCGCCGCCTTCTCGGTGGTGCTCGTCGCGGCGCGCTCCTTCCTTGTGGCGTTCCTCGGACTCCAGACCGCTGACCGGTTCTTCAAGCAGATCCTCAACAGCATCCTGCACGCGCCAATGTCGTTCTTCGACACCACGCCATCCGGCAGGATCCTCAGCAGGGTACGTTACCCTGCAGCACCTCTCGAGTTTTGCAGAAAGCCATGCAATCAATTACTACATGTCTCAAATACTGCATGTCTCGAATGTCCTGCTGGATTGCTATTTCATTCATGTAGTTCTGAGTGTCGCCTGTTGGAAATGGTTTATGATGCTTTGCAGGCATCGTCGGATCAAACAAATGTCGACCTCTTCCTTCCATTCTTCGTCTGGATGAGCCTGGCCATGTACATCACCGTGATCAGCGTGCTGATCGTCACGTGCCAGGTGGCGTGGCCGTCCGTCGTGGCCATCATCCCTCTAATTATACTGAACCTGTGGTACCGGGTGAGTCTCTTCTGTCACTATACTGTATCGTATACAAGAACTTTTAACTGCACTTTTGTGCCTCCGGTGTGTTAGTTTGACATGATACAATTCATCACCGCAGAGCTACTACCTGTCGACGTCGAGGGAGCTGACTCGACTTGAATCCATCACCAAGGCTCCAGTGATCCACCATTTCTCGGAGACGGTTCAAGGTGTCATGACAATCAGGTGCTTCAGGAAGGAGGAGAGTTTCTCGCAGGAGAACCTCAATCGGGTCAATTCCAGCTTGAGGATGGACTTCCATAACAATGGCGCGAACGAATGGCTCGGTTTCCGGCTGGAGCTGATTGGAAGCTTTGTTCTCTGCTTCACAGCTTTGCTCATGGTCACATTGCCGAGCAACTTCGTGAAACCAGGTATGCTTCTTCCCCTACGATTTACTGGATTTTCTATGTGGCTACTAAAAATTCATAGCTACGCAGAAACATAGTTCGGCCATCAAAGTTTTGTGACTGTTCACTGTCAAATGAAGATCTGTATGAAACTAATGTGACGTTACAATAGTTACAAACACTGAAAAAAAAAAAACTCGTGATGCAGACTATGTTGGTCTGTCGCTCTCCTATGGTCTATCTCTCAACCAGGTGTTGTTTTTTGCCATCTGGATGAGTTGTTTCATTGAAAACAAAATGGTCTCAGTTGAGAGGATCAAGCAATTCACAAACATTCCATCAGAGGCCGCATGGAGGATAAAGGAATGCCTGCCTGATGCAAACTGGCCAACAAAAGGTGACATTGACGTCATTGATCTCAAGGTAATTTCTCATTTATGCAGTGTTGTTAACTTGTTTAGCTAAAGACATACTAGTATTTTCCTAGTTTCTTAACTATGTCTTGAAACCGAAAGCATGCAGTAAACAAAGATTTTTTTTTTTAAAAACTCTGTATATGCAGGTTAGATATAGGCACAACACACCACTAGTGTTGAAGGGCATCACTATCAGCATACATGGAGGAGAGAAGATTGGAGTTGTTGGTAGAACTGGCAGTGGAAAATCAACATTAATCCAAGCATTGTTCAGAATAGTGGAGCCTTCTGAAGGGAAGATAATCATTGACGGTGTTGACATCTGCACTTTAGGACTTCATGATCTTAGGTCTCGGTTTGGTATCATCCCTCAAGAGCCTGTTCTCTTCGAAGGGACCATTCGAAGCAATATTGATCCACTTGAGCAGTACTCTGATGATGAAATCTGGAAGGTATTTTACCAGCAAGTTCATTTTTTTATATCTAGACATTTTTTCCATCATATGGTTAGGAACTTAACATTTTCCATGCAGGCTTTGGATCGCTGTCAACTGAAAGATGCTGTGGCTTCGAAACCAGAAAAGCTTGATGCTTCAGGTAATTAAATTATTAATTGCTTAGTAAGCTTTCAAAAATAGTATGAAAATTATTTTACTATTTCAACTATATATACCTTTTTACTTCAAGAGTTAATGTTTCCACGGTGCTACCGCTCAGTGTTCTTGCATGAAGGCTTAGATTGAAAATGTATAATCAGGATTTTTTTCAGCGTATGACATGATAAATTTCGTAATAATATTATTTGAGTGAAAGAAGATTCCCAAAAGATCTCGCAGCTACTTACAAGCTGTTTTCTTCTTACTTCACCTAGTTGTCGACAACGGGGAAAATTGGAGTGTTGGACAACGTCAACTGCTATGCTTGGGTAGGGTGATGCTGAAGCGCAGCAAAATACTGTTCATGGACGAGGCTACTGCATCCGTGGATTCCCAAACCGATTCTGTGATTCAGAAGATCATCCGAGAAGATTTTGCAGATTGTACCATCATCAGCATTGCACACAGAATACCAACAGTCATGGACTGCGACAGAGTCCTGGTTATTGATGCAGGTAATCCCTTTTTTAACCCAGCTCAAAATTCCTGTATAATCTTATTGTCCATCTAAAATTTGGTTTCATCTGCTACCAGGACTAGCAAAGGAGTTTGACCGGCCTGCGAATCTGATCGAGAGGCCATCTCTCTTCGGAGCATTGGTTCAGGAGTACGCGAACAGGTCATCTGACGTGTAGCCATATGAAGTACGGCATACGTTTTGCCTCCGAGATTTGGGATGAAATAAGGGGCTGAAATTTCTAGGTGTGGTGGATCGACGACCAAGCTCCATTCATGGTCTTATAAAATGCGAGTCTTTAAAAAGTTGTGCACGGGATCGAAAGGCCAGATGAGGAGAGTTCACGATGTTCTGAAGGCATCAGGAGTACTAATCTGAAGAAGACATTGATAGAATGTATGCCAGCCCTTTAAGCTGAAATTTTCTATCATTGTAAGGTAAAGATGATGTGCAAAGATGTATATCTCGACTGGCATATTATATCACAGCCAGGATTTCTGTCGACCAAGATGAGGTTTATGGAAAAATCACGGAAGTTCCAAAACTATTTGTTTTTCCACATGAACAAGAGTATTGGGGTTGTGTTGTTTCACTTTGTCATCGATGCCATCTTCAAATAGGAAGTTTGGCAAGATTTTTCAGTTATTACCCTCTCAATACGAGAGCCTTTCGATCTTTACCTCTCAATTCGGATGAATTCTATTTGGAGCCTCTAAATTCCTTTTTAACTTTAGAATGTATCCTTTTTATATTTCTTTCACATTTTTTTAATTGTTGTCACATGAACTGACCAAAATACTCTTAAGACATGTTGTTCACATAAGAAAGGCTACTCTTCAAACGTAGCACATATTACATAAAATTTTGACACCATGTACCCATATTTTTAAAGTGATTTTCAACAAGCTAAACGGAATAACTAAATTTTGAACAAGTTAACAGAATGACATTCAACTGACAGCATACACTCATTTAATATAAAACACTAAAATGACATTCAGCTGGTCAAAAAAAAATACATATAAGTTTATAAATATGCAGCAATTTTTAAATCCAGATTTAGAGGGCCATGGTCGCCGCGCTGTACGGGAGCAGGGCGGTGCCCGCGCACGTCCTGTCCGCCGCGTCGGCGGAGGCGGCGCGCGCGTCGGGGACGGACGGCTCCAGCCCTCGCCCGCCTGACACACGCCGCGGCTCCTTCCTGCCTCGCCCTCGCCGTGGCTCCAGCCCGCATGAGCTATGGATCCTAACCACGCCCGCACTGTGTCAGGATACTCTGCTGGAGCTAGCACCACCGGCACAAGCACAGGAGCAGCACCGATGCAGCGCGTGCACTTATCGTCCTAGTATTCGTGTCAATGGACCAGAATGGGCCGTGATCTACACACCGGCTGAGCCGGGGACCTATATTTGCTGTACCTCTATCTTGGATAAGGGTTAACAAAGATAATATCAAAATATCATTATCTCTTCCCAGCTACCTTCCTCCGTTCCTTTTCTTCCCCAATCTCTTTCCCCTTCCTCAAGCTTTTTCTTCCCCGACGACCTATCTGCCCCGCCTCTGCTTTGATCTCGCGCCTCTCGCTGCTAATAATTGGTATCATTCGCCTTCGATCCTCAGCCACATGGATCCTCGATTTCAAATCCTTCTCGACGCCATCATCAAAAAGTTCGACGAGAACGACGCAAAGTGGGAGGCACGATTCGCCGCCTTGGAGCACTCAGCGTTCCCTGCATCAAGCGCACCCTCGTCCATGATCGGCACGGTCGTTCAGTCGGCTACGGCGGCGACCACGCACATCCCGCAGTCGCACCTCTCTACGCTCGCGAAATCGACATCCTCGACTGGCAGCGCCTCCATCGTCGCTCCTTCCTCCGTCCACAGCGTTGCCGAGGACCGCATCGGCAGCCTACCCTTCGGGCTCCACTGCAACATTGTTTCCCGTCTCCCCGCCAAGGATGCCGCGCGCTCCGTCGTTCTCTCCAGGCGCTGGCTCCGTGTCTGGGTCTCCAGGCCGATAGTCCTCGATGACAGCGTTTTCGTCGACCTTCCAACCCGCAGTGGTACTGAGTTGGCCACGGGGCCTGTCAGTTCGTGCGCCGTCACCACCGTCATCCCCGACACTCGTCGTGGCTCCAGCCTTTACTGCAGCGACATCGTCTTCGCCAGGCACCACATCACACTGTCCGAGCTCGGCGCTCCGTGGGTGACAACCCCATCGGAGACACATTCGATCCAGATCCTTTCGACCCCGCGCTCAGCGACGCCTTCCGCGTCCTCGACATGGACGTCGGCTTCTTCCACTCCAGCTGCGTTCTATCGGCGTCCTCCATCAGCATGATCCAGATGACGCTGCTCTACGACTCCGCGGTGCTGCAGCCCCTACATCTGGGACGTGTCCGTGACGGTCGCACCGGCGGCTGCCTGTACACGGTCGCATACGCCGATGGTACAAGCCCCCGAGAGATCCTTTTGCTGATGCCCACCAAATGTTCGATCGATGGTTTGCCGCAGCAATGCTGGTCGAGTGCCAGCACTAACGATTCCAAGTCAGGTTTGTCAATGGTTGGCCGCTGCAACGACAGGTACAGTATTCTGCAACAGGCTTCGTCTGCTGTGTTTTGTCAGTGTGATAAGTGCGGGAGGCTTGAAATTTCCCAAGCCTCCGTGGCCACTCCATCCTCAGCTTGCTGTTCAGATGGGGTGTATCCATGCCAATCAGTTCAGAGCGATGATAGTTTGTGGTCAGCTTGACGGGAGTGAAAACCGTTGTGCCGTGACACTGGTGGATCATGGTCCTTATCAGTCACATACTCATCGCCATTCCTGGTTTCATAGCAAGTTGCCTACACTACATTTTCCACTGTTGGTTGGAGATAATCTTCGGTTATGGCAGAACCAAGGGTTAAGTTCTGATGGTCACGGATATTTGAGAATTGTTGGCACTTGAGTTTTGATATTAGGGGCAACCTGGATTGTCATTCCGTGAGTTCCTGGTCCAAGGTGGCCGATTCCATGTCTAATGCCTCACTGAACTTGCACGATGGTGTTTTGGAGCTGAAGACTTTCAACAAGTTTGAGAACACAACTGATGACCTCTCTGCTACGACTCTGATTATTGATAGCAAACCTTGCAAGGGTCTGCGCCTGTTCTTGCAGAAGCACTGTAAGGGTGCTACATTAGATGTTGCTGATTCCAAACTTGGGAATGCTATGAAGGAGATGCTGAAAATTGACTGCCTTCACAACAGTGCTGTAATGGAGCTAATGAGTTGGTCGCTGAAACCTCCTTGGCCACCACCACATCTCAAGGATTCCAGTTATGTAGCAGCTTGGGACAGGAGTTTACGGCAGCAAATATTCGCATCATTCTTGAGCTATGTGGTGCTGTCAGTGGAGAGCACAATATCTGAACTATATTATGCTGGTCCGGCGGTTTTCTTGTTCAGATTATCGGGTTTGATGGCACAAAATGACTCAGCAGTTGAGGTGCCGGTCTCATGTGAATGGTGGTGTTGGGCATTATTTTTTATAAAATACCGTTGGGCATTATTTCACAACGCAGCACATGTCGAGGACAACGGTGGTGAGATAGCATGCTTTGTTTTCAGCAATCATTCATTGTTTCCGGGGCATGGGACTCCATAAATATTGATACATGGTGTAAGTGAGAGACATGTTGACTGGAGCTGCTTCCAGAATGCAGTTACAGCCGGTAATTCATTTGCCTGGTGTGATTGGGATGCATGGAAGAAGGAAATGAACTGGATGGCTCTTCCTGGAGTCAATTCACCTCTTGTTTTCACTGGACAAGCAGCTGTATGGCAGAAACTTTTTGAGCAATACAACATTAGCAAGTCAGATTTGGATGATTGCTATGGTGGGGCCGCCTTTCTTGCATTATCACAAATGACTAAAAAGCATAGATGGGTTGGATCTCTTGCTCCGACTTGGATTGATGCTCAACTCGCTCTCCTGAAACAAATTGTTTCCAGCACGTATGCTTTTGGCATGTTCCCAGTTCGTCCAATTTTTTCTGCTGGCAGCAATCCGATGTGGTGTTGCACATATATCATTGATGCATCCCCATGGCCATTACTTGTTGGCCATTCCCTCGATCCTCCAGTTCTTACCAACAAGGCCATTACTGTACTGAAGTTGTTACGAGAGCACAGGGACGTCGTTGTTTTGGTTATCAGTGAGCTCGTCATCACCCATGGCGCTGGATTGGGTTCTGACGAGGTCTGGATCAACTCCACAACGTTCCAGCACACATCCGGCGCCCTCCACTGCTGCTCGCACCTGCGCGACTATGCCATCGACGACCTGAAACTGAGGCTGGGCAGCTTCGAGATTCAGATTGAGCATTTTACTTGGGATCAACATCAGAAAGGAAAGCGATCGATTCAGATTGAGCATTTTCCTTGGGATCTCGGCGGTTACGACAATGGCGGCTTGAGGGCAAGCCGCATTTCAAGGAGAGGGGAATATCAGGATACTCTGCTGGAGGTAGCACCGCCGGCACAAGCACAGGAGCAGCACCGATGCAGCGCGTGCACTCATCGTCCTAGTGTTCGTGTCAATGGGCCAGAGTGGGCCGTGATCTACGCACCGGCTGAGCCGGGGACCTATATTTTCTGTACCTCTATCTTGGATAAGGGTTAACAAAGATAATATCAAAATATCATAATCTCTTCCCAGCTACCTTCCTCTGTTCCTCTTCCTCCCCAATCTCTTTCCCCTTCCACAAGCTGCTTCTTCCCCGACGAGCTATCTGCCCCGCCTCTGCTCTGATCTCATGCCTCTCGCTGCTAACACACTGCGGCACCAGTCGGCCCGGCCCGCAAAAACTGCTCGCACGCGCCGCGGATCCTGGCTGCGCCCACTATGCGTCTCAAGCCAGCGCGCGCCCTCGTCGTTCCTGCCCGCGCGCGCTCGGATCCGCACTAGGCCAGCACAGAAACCTCCAGCGCCGCCGGTGGTGAGCCCTCGCTGGCCAAGCTCCGCCCGCCGCCGCTGGAACCCTAGATGTGGGAGGTATCGAAAGGAGAGGAGAGAGCTCGAGACGGGGAGAGGAAGACCGGTCAGGAGAATGAATCGATCGATTCGATTGGAATACGTGAAGGAGGGGTAGAAGTGTCACTTTAGATTAAAGAAAATATATAAAATTAGTGAAAAAATGCTTATATTACTGAAAGGATACATTCTGAATTTAAAAATGAATTTAAGGGCTTTAAATAAAAGTCATCCGAATTGAGGGTTAAAAACCGAAAGGCTCTCGTATTGAGAGATAAAAACTGAAAAATCTTGGTTTTATGTACTTAAGATAAAGCAGTGTCGTGTTTTTTGTGAGTTGTGATGATGTTTGTGTCTTTGTTGTATTGGTATGCTTTCTATTCACACCATCACTAATCTTTGCTGTGCTACGGCTTAAATGTGCTGTGAAGCAATTAAATTGTACTCTGAACTTTTAACCTTTAATGTAGCAAGCAGTGGTTTAATAGAGGCTAAAGGGCATATTAGCTTCCTGCGACCATGAAGGACGTGGCATGGGGACTGAAGTTCAAACCCCAGCCGGCCCATTCCGCACTCTAGCAAGGATGTGGCAAGTGAGAATTGAACCTAGGTGGCTAGCTCGCACTCTAATGAGCTGACCACCCAAGATGACCCCTGCTCCCTGCAAGCAGTGGGTTAAGGAGAACCAACACCTTGATGCTAGATAATGTTGTTAAGCTTCATCATGGCAATTACATATATAGTACCTATATAATTACCCTCACTATCTCATATCTCATGAAGCCACATCATAATTTTTGTTTGCATCGTTCGATCACAACCCTTTCAACCATCTCGACAGTTCATGATTTAACTTTCTACCTCCTCTTCTCACGTCACACTTGCTTCAATATTGGCCACTGTTATTAGGCAATCATAAAATCCCATTAATCATATGTTACTACAGTCAATCAAGGAGCTGAAGCTAATGGTGCTAATGACATTCATGAAAGCCCACTAATCAGATGTTACTATACTATAGCCAATTAAGATGTTGTTATGCTAATGGTACTAATGGCATTAATACTCCTATCACTACTACCAGTGGTGGGTAACATCCACCAGACTAGGTCGCTTTTCTTCTTCCTGTTGATCTTCCTTTTTTCCAGTTTGTTCTGCTATGTTTTTACCTGTTGGTTCTCAATTTTTTATTTGTTTGTTGGATTTGGTCTCAATTATTTAATTTGTACCATTTAAGTGTTCTTTTATTTAATTCTTTAGTAACTTATATATTGTCATCTGATTCATATTTTTTATATTATCCTATAGAATTCAAAATCAAGAGTGAAGCAAGTGGTCCCTAAGGAATTGGCATCTAGAAGAGTATCTGAACGCTTGAAAAAAAAAGTTGTTTCCTAGTCTTTAAGATTCAATAGGGCTCAGTAAGTAATTATTTTTTCCTATACTTCGATTTCGTAAATATATCTTGACAGTTGATCCTCTTAGTGACTAGCATTATTACCGCTATGTCTCTGAAATAGATAAATGTAGATGAAATTTTCATTATTAACAATTGGATTGCATTTTCATAATGTTATCTAACTATTTATAAATTCCCATAGCAACACGTGGGGAATCATCTAAGTATAGAATGATGTCAAGCCATGGTCTACAAATAGCCACATGAGCAATGTAAAGGTGGGTCTTTGTTATTTTAGAACAAGCTAAAGGTCTTTAAATGTGTAATTTAAGACTTTAAAGGTCTTGGCGACAACCCAAGACAAATTTAGAGGACATCAATGTACTTTATACAATAAAATAAAGATACGTTTAAATTTTTAGTTGCCTTAAAATAGAGGAACATTTAGGTCTTGTTGGGGAAGCTTTTTATAGATTTTTCTTCTCTGGCAAGCTGAGAAAACCAAAAGCTATGCCAAACAAAGTTACCCTTCTCATAAGTGAAAAGTTGTAAAAAGTCCTATAAAGCACACCCAGGGTCACTTTCCTAGTTTTGATGTGAACGTGGTTTCCAATCCTCACTCAAGTTGTGGTAACCCTTAATTTCATGGAGATGCGACACACAAACGATCTGACCTCAAATCAACACGATTTGAATCTCGTCACGATTTGAATCTCGTAATCGCATCATCACTTCTTTAATGGTTATCAACTATGCAACACCCGGTTGACCTCACTAAGAAAGCCAATTTCAACTTGTGAATTAAAGAACACAAGCAAAAACAAGGAAGAATGCAATACATATGTGAAATCTAAATTAAGCTCATAAAATTGGAATCTCACAAACCGTCTAGCAGTGAAACTATTTGAGAACAGAATAATCTAAACAAAACCTAAGTTTACTGATGGCGGCTACTGTTTATATAGAGGTAGAGCTTTCTTAAGGGGGCAAACCCTAAAACTAATAGATCTAGAAAAAATACAAGGCCCAATGGCTAAAAGATGGTGTCACAACACCCTAATAAATTCTGAACATCATATTGTTTCGGTGATTCTCGAGATCTATGTAGTATTTTGACACAGGATTAGATCCGTTGGAAAGACTTTCTCCTTAGCTTTCCATCCATATCTAGAATGTATAAAACACAGTTTGAATAACGACCTTGGCATCTATTTTAGTGCAGGCTGCTTCTGGAGTCCGACTAGAAGTCGAACCCGAGTTGGTTTCAAAGTTCTTTTTGGAATTGAACGTCCTTCTTTGTCTTGTGCATCTCCAAGTTATTCTCCAACTTACCTTGCTCCTCTAATGTTCCTAATTATAATAAAGTCATTAGATAGCAATCTATTTTCAAAGAAAAAAATATGTTTAGAAACGAGCTCACCTCTAATTTCAACTATCGTGCACGAGTTCCATCAATATTAATTTGAGGAACGTGATGTTTATCTAAATAAGTTATGTACTTATCATCTTTGTCTTCTTGTTTTGGACTCATTCTCGACTCAAGTTCATTGTTAGGACCTCAACTCCACCATGCCCTGCGACATGCATGAAAAGCTGGAGGCTACAGGGGTATTTGAATATAATCACATGGTGGTTCAAAGATCTTGATAATCTTATTATTCTCCCCTTATTGATGGCATGCCGTCCTCGGTTTGCTCCTTTGGGTAGCATAATTTAGTAAACTTGCTTAAGGAATAAAATCAATTTTATGCTCACTCACTCGAATAGGTGAAGGTTCTAGAGATATTTCTTTCGTGAATATAATATCATGATACTTATGCAAATGGTTAGTAGCAGGAGCGGACAAATAGCTAAAAAGATCATGACATACAAATAAAGCATCTTTGCACACTAAAGGATCACATGAAACAGTTTTATCATAAAAATTAGCAAGATTAGCTTTTTGCCAAAATATATTTTTAAAATAATTCTCATGATCATCATCATTATCATTATTATGAAAAGGCATAAAGTGTGTTGTCTTAGAAAAACTAGATAAACATGACATGGCAAGATATTTTGTTTTTCTATCATCTAGTTTGTTATTTATTTTTACCATGCAAGAGGATTTTAAATTTAAGCAAATATAAACTCTATGCACCATAAACACATCTCTATGATCATAGTTGCATGTAATATAAAAATTATTTCTAGTGAACAGAGATAATTCAGTTTGGGGAAGTATCGCTTTGTCTACATAACTTAGATCACAAAGAGCATCATACTCAATATAACTCAAAGTTTTTGGAGAAGATAGCAATTTTAATTCATCATTGTCACATGTAATGGGAGTCAAATGTTTAATTTCAGCATTGGTCGATGGATAAAAATAAGAATTATCAAATTCATTCACTTTTTGTTGCATACAACTCCTCGTTATCACAAGAACTAGTGGATAAATCAAATATTGACAAAGATAAATAGATAAAAGATGATACTAGCAGTTGCTTTATAGTAGTAGGATAGACAAAAAATTTCAACACGACTAAAATATTATCACCTTTTGTAGATCGATGTTCAATAAGTTTCTTCTCATTTTCAACTATACTTTTTGGTGTGTTATGATCAGTCTCATTTTAGGCTATGCATGCAACATTGTGTATCTCTTTTTTCTCTATGTTTGTATCATTTTCATCTTCTTATTTGATCTCAATTTCATGAAAAATATTAGGTGCAACAAGAGTTACACTAGAAAGCTTCTCCTCCAAAGAGTGTAATTACAACTAGAAATAGGTTCAGGAGATGTATTAACAAACGTGTTTCTCATGAGAATTTTAGCATCATTCCATGTCCTAGGGAATTCATTAGTTGCATATAAATAGTGCCACCAAGTTGAAGTACTATGAACTAATGCACTAGAAATATTCAAAAGTTTTCTCCTTTCACACATACAACATTGTTCAAATACATTATACATCTCTTTTCGCAAGCAATATTTTTAATAGAATCTAAACCAATATAGGAAGAAAGAGATGAAAGAATATAATTACTCGTGGTAGGAGATGATGTAGCACTGGTCTGAACCTCATGCATCTTTTGATCATGAGCAGATCTCTCCAAGGTGGATGACGTCCCTCAAGATTTGCCAAAGTACTATCCATACGCTCAAGTTGTTTTTCAAAGGTTTCATTGAATTATCAATGGCTCTTTGCACAATACTGCTAAACTTGTATTCACCTCCTTTTCTTCTTGTTATGGTTAGATTAATTTTCAGCTCCTTGATGTTCAAAATCATTCAGCACTGGTATATGACCAAAGATAAAGCTACAGAAATCAACAAATCATTCAGCACTGGTAAAAATCAGCAAAGATTAATTTTCAGCTCTTTGATGTTCAAAATTTCTATTTTTTTATTTTTCTCTGAACCATAAGTACAAAAGATGGTATATGGCCAAGTTTCAGATAAATTTGATGAAAGATGTGATCTGAAGAAAATCTTGAATTTCTGTAAAATATGTGCTGAAACTTCAAAGAGTGAAAACAGAAACTTCTGATCTGAACTTATTGAATCTAGGATTGTCAAAAGTTGTAAATTTTTTTGTAGATATTTGAAAAGTACTTATATATCTAAAGTTGGGAAATTTTCTAAAGATATTCGAAAAGTACTTAATTTATATATCTAATTTAGAGTTTAGAAACAAAAGTTATGACTTTTTTATTGATGGAGCTCTATATCAGATTTTTTAAAGGCTGAAAATAGATTCAGATTGCAAATTGGATGAAAATTTGTAAATGATTTTATGGCGGAAGCTTATAGATGGGTGATGTGGATGCTGAAGTTCAGTAGATATGGACAAGGATAACAGATTGAATGATACAAGTGATGAACGACGAAGCAAAACAACTGGATGCTAAAATATTTCAAAAACCAGCAACCAAAACACAGAGTAAGGGCAAAAATTCATCACTATGGATGATGGAATAGAATTATGCAAAGGCTAGACAAGGTTTTGGATAGGGAAACCTACCAATCTATTTTTTTGAAGCGGTTTTTCTGTGGATGATAGAATAAATGAAAAATCAACAAAGGCAAATTGAGCATGATGATGTACCTGAAGCTTTGATTACTACTTAATGTGTACGTGGTTTTTAATCTTTCGTCAGGTCATGATAACTCTCAATTTGGTGAAGATGGGACACATAATCGATCTGACCTCAAATCAACACGATTCAAACTTTGCAATTGCAGCACCACTTCTCCTATGGTTATCAACCCAGTTGACCTTATCAAGATGGCTAATCCTGGCCTGCGAATCGAAGAATATAAGCAAGAACAAAGAAGAACGCAAAACATATGCAAAATCTGAATTAAGCTAACAGCTTTGGAATCTTACAAACAGTCTAGCGGCAAAACTATTTGAGAACAGGTTAATTTAAGCAAAATCTAAGTCTAATGATGGTGGCTACTATTTATATAGAGGTTAGGGTGTCTTTAGGATGCAAACCTAATACTAATGGGCCTAGAAAAGATACACGGTCCAAGGCCAAAAGATAGTATCACAGCACCCTGACAGATTCTATATGTCGTATTGTTTTGGTGATTCCTAAAGATGTTGGAAGTATTTTGGTGCATGATTAGATCCGTTAGTAAGCTATTTTCTTAGCTTTTCATCCATATTTAGAATGTGTAAAATGAAGTTCGTATGCGACTTGGACATCCATTTTAGTGCAGGCTGCTTCTGCTGTCCAACTAGGACTTAAACCCAAGTTGAATTCAAACTCTTTTTGGAATTGAATGTCCTTCTTTGTCTTATGGAAGCCAAAACTCTCTTAGGTTTCCATGAAGAAGTGAAGGGACCAAGTTGGTGGACCGTAAAACATGATTGGAACTCCAAGAAATCCACCACATGTTTGATCGAGCTTCAACATCAATATACTCTTCATGGAGGTTATATCTTGTACATAGTTGAAAAGATCAAGGACACAGAGAAAGAGGGTTGAATCGGTGAACTTATAGAACTTAATTCGCTATAAACTCAAACTAGAAGACTCAATCAAAACAAGAGCAACCTACACAAAGACCCTTAACGATGCTAGTGATAAGATAAAGACAACAAGCAAACACTAGCATGATAGCCACCAAGAGGAATCGTAAAGCAACATATAACTCTACTCAATAAAATAAAATGCAGAAAGTAAAGAGAGATTCATGAGAATGCTTAGTGATTTTCACCGAGGTTTCGAAAGGTCGGCACCTTCCCCTAATCCTCGTTGGGCCATCACCGTCGGAGTACCGGTCCCTCCCGTCATTTTTGAAACGGTGCTCCCAATGGTACACTCCACTTCCTGAAGTGAAGTCACCGGCGACCCGGCTGTAGCACACAATAGTCTCACGCTAAAGCAAGCCTCTAAGGCTCCGAGTGCCCCCTCTTAGTGTTCCTTTCGAGCGCGATAAATCAACGCTAAAGCACCTATGCGGAGGATATTGGGCCGAGGACAATACTACCTGGCAGCCCCTGGATAAAAACCTTTGTTCGAAAGGAAAACGGGAAACTCGAAGCTGCTCATAGAAATGGCATCGTCTTTCACAATCTTCTTGGAAGCTCAACACCGACTCCTAGTTGGTCCAGGCTGCCAAACAAAGAGTAATAGAAAAAGATCACTCCTCTCAAAGCCCTACAAGATCTAGAAGTCTATGAATATTTCCTATTCACTCTCTTACTAGCACAAAGATTTTCAATCTTGGATTGTGCTCTTTTTTTTTTTGGTGTCCCTTGGCCTCACAAGTTTACTCCAGCAATTCAAACCTCAGGCACACTGCAAAATGTCGGCCTCCAAGGTTTAAATAGGCTCCAAAACCAGAAACAACCGTTGGAATGTGATGTATAAAGCTGACTGCTTTTACTATTCACTGGACTGTCTTGTGAGTCCTCCCACTGAACTGTCTGGTGCACCACCGAACAGTTCGGTGACTCCTTCTGTCAGCGGACCAGGGAAACACCCTTTCTAGAATCCATTTCATATGAAACTGAACTGTTCGGTGCATACCTTCACCGGACTGTTTGGTGACTCTCACTTTTGGACTTTCAGAGACAGTTCTTCAGTCTCACCGAACTGTTCGGTCATTGGCCTATCGGACTGTCCAATCATTGGCCCAACGGACTGTCTGGTGTCTCTTTATCTTCAACTCTAGAGAACACCACTCTCTGGACTTCACATCTTCTGGCTCATCGGACTATCTGGTGATCTCACCGGACAGTCCAATGACTCTTCTGCAATTGAAACCATGGGTCTTTGTCTTTGACTTGACTTCGGCTTTGCTTGCTTTGCTTACTCTGCCATCTTTAGTGTGTTTTGAGGTAACTAAGAGCATTCATATCTCCTAACACTTTTATGACCCGAGAATGAATGACTTGACCCCCTTTAATAGTATCGACGATCCTATGGACTCTCTAGCTAGTCTTTAGCCTTATTTCACCAATGCCCGAAACGCCTCATCTTAAGATTGTCCTTGTCATCCATCGAGTAAGCCCACCATGTTGATGAAGAATATGCGGGGTGGTACCTACAACCACAATCATTACATATGGTGCTCATTGAATAAAAAAAATCAATTCATACCTTTTTGGAGACTCCGAAGGTCATAAAGCTTACAATCTCCCCCTTTTTAGTGATTGATGACTACCATAGTACTTACAAATAATTTCAAATGAGATGATAAAGAAAGAGAAGAAAGAAGCGTATCTCAAAAAAAAAACTTACTTCTTACCTTGATCACTCCCTATAGAAAAATGTATGAGTTCTCCCCCTTTGTTCTCCTTTTTGAAACTCGCCCTCTCTTCTTGTTTGTAGCTCTCTCCCCCTTTAGAATCTAATCATACATAAAGATGGCATCAAGGAAGCATATAGAGAGGAGGGAAGCTGGGTAGATAAAGGTTAGTCATGAAAAGAGAATAAGGGAGCACAACACACAAGAGAACCTGCAAGACAATCATATCACAGGGAGAGATAACCACAATAAATACAAAGGGGTTAGTCTAGAAGCAAACTGTATCTCAATGAGCTAAAACAAGCAAATGAACACAAGCTCATCAAACTATCACAAAGAGCCAATGAAATCCGCCAAATAGAAACCAGAGCCGAAGGTACGCATCCATGACCTCGCCCTAGACAACTAGCCTCTCAAAACGATACAACCACAAGGCGCACTCCTGACACCCTAGACCTAGAGTTGGGTGCAGTGACGGCTGGTGCCTGCTCCTCTGAAGCTGGCTTGACTGCTGCTGCCTCATCTTCGCCTGGCTACTCAGAGTCATCGAAAGCACTCAACCCAGAAGACTGTCGTGGAGGACTCCTTGCGATCAGCTAAAGCTGGCTGATCTGAACCGGCTATGGCAAGGGCCTGAGCTAACTTCTCTGTAGAGTATCCGGCCTCAACCTAGATAGTTGTATATGCACTGCTCGGCTGCTCGACTGTGGTGGTTGTTGGTTCTGCCTCAGAAACTGTTGGTAGTGGCTCTGTCTATGCTGACTCAGCTGTGGTAGCTTCGAAAAAGAGAACTCTTGGAGCAAGCGGAGAGCCACCCACAACTATCCCTGTCTCTAAAGTCGGTACTGTCACTCTCGGCTCAGCTGACACTAGAAGCGGCGACATCGAGAGGAAACAGAGGGAACTGAGAAGCTATCATTGGTACATCAACTCTTGTGGTAGTCACAGAAGAACTGGCTGCTCCAAAGGGTACGAACGTTGATAGTTGAGCCGTAAGCAAAGTACTATAGCTAGGGTGCTGCTGCTGTGGTTGCTGAAGCTGAGCGCTGAACGCTGGCACTGAAGAATACTGAGGCTGTAGTGCTTTAGGCTATAGCTGTGACTGCAGGGGACCCGATAATGTGGTCGTCAAAAATGCAAGAAAATGTGGTATACCAATGCCCTGGAGATAAGATGCTATAGCTCTAAATCCCACAGACATGTAAGATATGAGCGCTGCCATCTCCAGCTGAGTGTGTTGCGACCTCTCATGGAACTCCCTGTCTTGCCATCTCCTCTACTCAACTAACTCTCTCTCTCTCTCTCCATTCACAGCTTGTCCTCAATCTGGAGGCGTTCGAGTCGGATCCTCTCCTTGAACTTGGCCCTCTTCTGTCTGATCCGCTTCTCAAACTTCTGTTTAAACCTCCTCTGCTCAGCTTGCTCTGCCTGCTCTGCCTGAATAGCGTCGAGCCAAGTAGCTAGTGTAGGGTCAAGTAAAGCACAAGAGGTAGGTGTCTTGGCTTGACCTGGAGCCTTAGTGCTTCCAATCCCTGGCTATGCTCCCTTTGGATCCTCAGTCTGGAACTCAAACTCAGTCGTTGTGGTCTCCTCTCCTCCAGGGTGCTCTGTAAAGCTGACACTCATAGAACCCTAGAGTCAGATAGCTCGGCTAGAGTGAAAGCTGTTTTGATCTCTGGTAAAGCAGCATACTCCTCCTCAGTTATAACACCATCTCTCCTCAGCAACAGGCAAATATATCGAGCAAATGGAAGCAGACAAGCTCCAATCCTCTCATAAATAACATCCTCTATTTAGGCAAACTAAAGATCTGACATATCAAATAGCTCATGCCTCAGCAGAAAGCAAAGCAGCTGTTAGCTTCATGACCATTGAAGCCCCTCAAATGTATGAATAATTTTGGTGATTGAATGACAACCATGAACTAACTCGTTTGATGTAGATTTATCAACGCTATTCTCCACTTTTTTGAGTTAGTTGTTTCAAGGATGCTCGGATTCTCGGTGTGCTTTCAAGGAAGGAGTTTGTCCAAGGCTAAAGATGATCTAGAGCCAAGTATGGCTTAGTTTTAGGCTTTGAGTCTATAGAAACACCGGTACTATTAAGAGGGGTTGGATCACTCGTCTTGGTTTTACAAGAATTAGGGAGTATGGATGTTCTAGATTCTCTAAGACACTTGAGTGATCAGTGAAAACTTAAAGATGTCAAGAGTTGCAGCGAGAAGCCAGGAGTTTTTGAAGGTGTCAAGTTTCAGCATCTGGAGGGTCACCGGACAGTCCGATGCTCTCACCGAATAGTCTGGTGAGTGCTGGTGTCTAGAGTCCGGAGAGGCAGTCTTCTGGTTGCAGCTCAGATGGAGTCACCAGACAGTCCGCGAGAGTCACCAGACAGTCCGGTGAGTGCTGTAGGCCGAAGTCTAAAGAGAGGTGCTCTCTGGAGTTAGAGTGAAGATGTCACCGGACAGTCCGGTGAGCCAGTAGTCAGAGTCCAGAAAAGGTGTTTCTGGAAGTCCAAAAGAGAAGGTCACCATATAGTCCGATGTCACATGGACAGATTCCAGAGAGGATATTTTCTGCCAATCGAAGGTTAGGAGTCATCGGACAATCTGGTGGGGCCTATTTAAACTAGTGGGGGAGCTGATACGAAGGTTACTTGTGGCTAGAGAAGTTGGGAGATCATTTGTGAAAGCCAAAGGTCACCAAGTGGAGCACAAGAAAGCATCTAGTGAGATCTTTAGTGCCAGTGAAGAGTAGCAAAGAGTATCCATACATTTTTAGAGCTTGTAAGGCTGAGAGAAGTGTGTTCGACTTGTTACTCTTGGTCTATGCAGCGTAGACTGGTTAGGCGTTGTTGTCTAAGCTTTCGAAGACTTATGGAAGACAACATCAAGTTTATGAGCGGTTTCGAGTCCCCCGCTCGAAAGGAAAATCAAGAGGGAGCGCCCGAGCCTTGGTGGCTTGCTCTAGTGCTTGGATATTGTTTGCTACAGCTGAGTCGCCGGTGACTTCACTCTAAGAGTAAAGTGTACCCATATGAGCATCGTTTTAGGAACGACGGGAGAGACCGAGACTCCTACAGGAGTGGTACAACAAGGATTATGGGAAGGCGCCATCCTTTCGAGACCTCGAGAAAAATCGCTGAACATCTCTTTCACCCTTCTCTTTACTTAAGCATTTACCTTATTGCAAGTAGTGTGATATGTTGCTTGGTTATATCTCTTGGTGGTTCTCATGGCTGCTTGCTTGGTAGCTTGATAAGTTGTTCTTTTTTTATCTACTAGAGTTTGGTTGCCTTCTTGCTTGGTTGCTCTCTTGCATATTCCTTTCTTGCAGTTTGCTAGAAGTTAGGAAGAGCGAGAAAAAGAACTAGTAGTGTTAGTGCCCGGTTCGACCCCTCATTCTCGGTCACTTTGTTCTTTTAAGTGGTATCAGAGCCAAGTGCTCATTTCGTGGCTTAATTGCCTTGAGAAAGTGATTGGGAGTGATTAAGACATGTTGTTTATCGAGGTCCAGTAGTGGCTCATGGAAGAATCGCTTGCTAATCTACCTTTATCCTACAAAACTGGTGAATTCGAGTGCCAACAAAAACATCTCATCAAACTCTTCATCTAGCAACTCATTAAGTGCTATTATGATTGAAGAGATCAATTCTTTTGAAGGAGCACTCAAAATTTCTCATGAAGAATCCATCGAGAAGTTCCTCCCAAACAAGAATACTAGTGCTCTTGTCTCTCATGAAGCTTCATCAATCACGGATGATCTAAATACCTCTATCTCAAGTGGGATTGAAAGAATTCATGCTCACCACATTTTTGAGCGATCGGTTTGCAATACCTCTATCTCTACTTCACTTACCTCTTGGTGATAATTCTATTGCTAGTAGTTTGTTAGAGGATTCCTTTGATGTACTATGTGATGAATATGACAATATCATTACCCTTCCTAATGAAACCCCAAAAGATGTATGTATTCGCATTGATAAACTTATAGAATGGATCAATTCGTATGGGAAGCGTCATATCTCAATTGATGAAGCTAACAAGAGGAAAGTTGATGCTTGGAAAAGTCACCTTAAGCGCTCTAAAGGACAAAGTTCATCAAAAGAAGTTGCTCTTATTATTGAAGTTAGTACAAGTGAATTATGCAATATTTTGGATACTAAGACCTCTTGTTTTATGGCTTCTAGCAAGGTAAACTACAAAAATGGTGGCAAACATTAGGTTCTTGATAGTGGATGCACTCAACACATGATTGAAAATTGCGAGATATTCACCACCATCCAAGAAGATGAAGATAAAGACAAGGTGACTTTTGGGGATAATTCAAAAGGAAAAATAAAGGGATTGGACAAAGTCGCCTTCTCAAATGACTTGTCCATATCAAATGTTATGCTAGTTGAATCCTTGAGCTTCAATCTTCTCTTGGTTGCCCAATTATGTGATCTTGGCTTCACATGTTTCTTCAACTAGATGATTTCCCAAGCGCATTGCTCCGGAAATTTATGGATGATTGAATGGTAATACTCTAAGATATTCTCTGACAAAATTCCTGATGCTTTTGTGAGGATAAAAAATTATCTATATAGCACGCAGAAGTTGTAGAGAGAGCGGATGGAATTACCTTTACAACCTCTTCAAAATTTGTCTGCCCTGCAAAAGGATTAGGTGTAATATTGCGAAAAAAGTTAGAGTTTCATTGAATTGCTTAAACATAACTCACAAATACAAAATCATAAGAAGAAATGATGGTAGCAGCGGCCAAATTTGTCGGAATGATAGTTGTGTTCCGAATGACAACCACCTGACAAAAACCACAACTACATCAACGAAGTATCCACTATGTCAAAAAAAAGGTACTGTAGTTGCAGATGAACATGATCAGAAGTCAATGTCACACATATCGTCACCATTCCCACTAGTGTTCTTCTCACTGCTGCATCGAATAAAAACTAACCAAATTTTACAAAAAAAGAGTGACTCAAAGTCCATCAGATTTTTAATGCCGATCCATATCTAGCAAACAAAACGGTGAGTCACCTTGGGGTACTGGCTTGAGTGTGGAGAGATGTGCTTGATTTGGGAGAAGACGGCACTTGTTTCTTTAGCCAAAATTTGTTGTAAGGATGTGACGGTGAGGGTGACGGGAACCAGGAGGCCGTGACCTTTGGCTCTGCGTGGTGAGCTACTGCCAGCTGAGACCCTGCACGTATATGAGATTGAGAGGCTGCCATCGGACAATTCAAATAATAAAAATAACGTGGTTGACTATAGTTTGAGATTAGGATGTTATGGGTGGTGATTTTTATATAGATATTATAGATTATGTGCCGGGAGATAAAGGAAGCGTCCGATTAAATATAGCACTAATGAGGGAAGATGAATAGAACGACAGTCTGGATGTGAAGGCTTTGGAGATCCAACGGTTCAATTAAAAAGGGTGATGTGGCTTGCTGTGGGTTGAGATTAGGCCTCTTAGTGGGTTGCGTTGGTATAGAAATAGTAGATGATAAGATTGCCGAATTGATCAACAAATCTTTGGGCCTCACTTTCAATGGCTTTTATCAAATGAAGTTTCACTGTAAACTTGTCTTATTGCACAGTTCTCCAAAGGATGGTTATGGTATAGGAGGCTTGCCCATATTGAAATGGGGCAATTAAAGAAGGTCACCAAGAAGGGTTTGGTTCTTGGAATTCAAGATGTCACTTTTGAGAAGGACAAATTGTGTAGTTGTTGTCAAGCGGGAAAGCAAGTGGCTACTCTTTATCCTTGCAACACCGTAATGTTCACATCAAGATCTCTTGAGCTTCTTCATATTTATCTTTTTGGACCAACAACATACAAGAGTCTTGGTGAGAATCTTTATTGCATGGTGATTGTTAATGATTTCTCTCAGTTCACATGGACTATATTTCTAGAAGACAAAGCTCAAGCTATCACCAACTTCAAGAAGTTTGCTAAGAGAGATCAAAATGAATTTGAAGCTAAAATCAAGAAGGTTAGAAGTGATAATGGGACCGAGTTCAAGAATGATCAATGAGGAATATTGAGATGATCTTGGCATCAAGCATGAGTTCTCGGCTACTTACACCCCGGAGCAAAATGATGTTGTGGAGAGAAAGAATCGAACTCTCATCACTTTTGCTAGAGCTATGTTGGATGAATATGAGACTCTGGAGAGATTTTGGGCTGAAGCTATCAATACAGCATGCCACACTTCAAATCATGTCTATTTAGATTCGTCTATTGAATAAAACCCCATATGAGCTTTTGGTGGGGAAGAAAACCCAATGTGGCCTACTTTCATGTCTTTGGATGCAAGTGCCATATCTTCAAGAAAAGAAAGAGACAAGAGAAGTCTGAAAAGAGGACCGACATTGGATTTCTCGTTCGGTATTCCGGTAACTCTAAAGCTTATTGTGTTTCAATGCAAGTACCAGTTTGTAGAGGAATCATGTGATGTACAATTTAATGAAACTAATGGTTCTCAAGAGAACAAAGAACTTATAGTTGTGATGTAGATGATGATAGACCTTTGGAGGAGGCAATGTGAAAGATGCCTGTGGGAGAAGTTCTACCAAGAGAAGATGATCCATCTACCCCTTCACTGCAAGCTTCCTCCTCAACCCAACAAGAGATCACTACATCAACAAATCAAGCTCAAGAATCACCAAGTGTACAAGCACCAAGATAACTACCTCAAGACCTACTGCCTCGAGAAATCAAGGATCACCTACACTAATTGCTACACCACCATTTCCAACAAAGACATCAAGAATTGAAGAAGATTGCAGCTCTCCGCTCTGACAACAAGATACCATAATCTCTAAGGAGCAAGCCATTTAAGATGCACAAGATGTCTCTCCATCACAAGCTCCATTGCCTCAAGAAGCTCCAAAGAGGCACAACCCCATTTATTGAGATCACGAAAGTGACTTGATTCTTGGGAGTCCCTCTCAAGGGTTAAAGACAAGCAGAAATCAATATAAGTCAAATTATACTAACGATGATGCTGCTAATATTACTTGTGAGAATTTCTCTTTTGTGTCTTTGATAGAGCCCAAGAACATTGATGAAGCGATGAATGATCACAAATGGATGATGGCTATGCAAGAGGAGCTCAATAACTTCAAGCGAAATCAAGTTTGGGAATTGGCGAATAGGCCAAAGCACAAGAATATCACTGGTGCCAAATGGGTTTTCAAGAACAAGCAGGATGAAAATGAAAATGTTGTGAGGAACAAAGCAAGACTCGAGGCCAAGGGTTACTCTCAAGATGACGGGGTGGACTTCGATGAGACCTTTGCCCCCGTGACTCGACTTGAGTCAATTCAAACCTCACTTGCTTATGCTTCACATCTTAACTTTAGATTATATCAAATGGATGTGAAGGGCGCATTTCTAAATGGCTATATTAATGAGCAAGTTTTAGTTGAGCAACCCCTGACTTCGAGGATCCCAAGCAGCCCGACCACATCTTCAAGCTGAAGAAAGCATTGTATGGACTCAAGCAAGCTTTGAGGGTGTGGTATGAGTGGCTAAGAGACTTCCTCACTGGTAAAGACTTCAAACTAGAGAGTATCGATAACACTCTCTTCACTAGACATGTTGACAATGATCTTTTTATTTATCAAATATATGTGTATGATATTATCTTTGGGTCAACTAATAAAGCTTATAATCTAGAATTTTGAGAACTAATGGCCAAAGAATTTGAGATGTCCATGATAGGAGAGCTTCACTTGTTCCTCAGATTCCATGTCAAGCAAATGAAAGGAGGGACATTCATCTATCAAGAGAAGTACACAAAGGATCTCCTCAAAGTGTTTTGGAATGGAAGAGTCAAAGACTATCAAGACTCCTATGGCCACAAATGGTATTCTTGGCTCGGATGAGAGTGGTATATCGGTTGACAAAAAAACTTTATTGATCAATGATTGGTTCTTTATTATATCTTACTGCCTCTCGTTCGAATATTTTGTTTAGTGTATACTTATGTGCTCGTTATTAAGCTAATCCTAAGGAATCACATCTAAGCGCTGTCAAAAGAATTTTTAGGTACCTCAAGTATACATCAATCATGGGCCTTTGGTATCCAAAGGATGGAGGCTTTTATCTTGTTGGCTATTCCGACTCGGACTTCGCTAGATGCTAAGTGAGTCGAAAGAGTACCTCTGGTGGATGTCAATTTCTTGAAAGATCTTTAGTTGCTTGGAGCTCTAAGAAGAAAAATGTCGTGAATCTTTCAAAGGCCAAAGCGAAATATATGGTTACCGATGCTTGTTATGCTCAACTTCTCTATATGAAGCAAACTCTCATGGACTATAGACTAAAATATAATCAAATTCTACTATATCGTGATAGTGAGAGTGCTATCAATATGGCTCTTCATAAGGGTTGTCATGGCCATGCCAAACATATTGAAGTCAAGCATCATTTCATAAGGGATTATGTGGCTAAGAAGGATATTGATCTTATAAGTGTGAGAAATAATGATCAATTGGCTTATATATTCACAAAGTCCCTTGATGAGAAGAACTTTAACAGGCTAAGAGGAGAGCTCAATATTCTTGATCTCTCAGACTTCACTTGATTAATCTCCAAAGCTTAGCATCTTGGAAAGCTTGGGAAGAATATTTATGGGGTGCCCAAGGCTAGGAGATGAGGTTCATTATGAGTAAGCTTGCGAGAGGATTCCAATGTGACGAGGGTAATTGTTTTCTAGTCCTTCATCATGAGCATGTTTGTTATCATTTCTCTCTTTGCATACATTTGCATCTCATGCATTACATCTAGTGTCTCAACATCAAGCACGATTCTAGGGGAGTTGCTCATTATCAAATATAAGTTTATTGCCTGTAGACATACTTTAAAGTAATTGTGAGCTTCATGCCATTGAATGACAATCTTTTGAGCTCTAGGGATAATTCTACTTACGCGGCTCAAAGACTATAGTTCATACATTTCCATGTGAAAGAAGAGGAAGTTTCTTGTTTAAATCCTTTTAGGAAAGAAACTTGTCAAGAGAAGCATCTTTCAAGGGGGAGTAAGAGTCAAGAAAAGATATAAGGACAAGAATAGAATTACTAGTGATCACTCGGTAATATTGCTCCATACTCACTTATTCTCTATATGGTTTGTCCATTGCACTCTCCTCCAGTGGTATTCTTTTTGTTGATAGATGACAAAGGGGGAGAAGTATGAGTATTGATGGTGATGAGAGAAGAGAAGAATTGATGATTGAGAAGAATTGTTTGATGATAAGATTGGCCTATGGAGAAGAATTTGACTAAGAAATTAAAGGGAGTAATGTTTCCTATTTTCTCAAATCTTGTGAAATCACGTGCATTTTTGGGCTTCTTGACAAGATATGGTAAGACTTGTGCCTATTCTTTTCTTTTAGAGTTGTCTCATGTTTTCCTTCCTATTTTTTGTATCATCTCGATCATTTGCATCATGGTTGTTATCAATCACAAAAAAAAGGGAGATTGTTAGCTTCATGAGCATTGAAGCTCCTCAAAGGTATGAATCATTTTGGTGATTGAATGAGAACTATAAACTAACTCGTTGGATTTAGGTTTATCAACGCTATTCTCCACTTCTTCGAGTTGCTTGTTTCAAGGATGCTCAGATTCTCGGTGTGCTTTCAAAGAAGGAGTTTGTTCAAGGCTAAGGATGATCTAGAGCCATGTGTGGCTTAGTTTTAGGTCTTGAGTCTATTTAGAAAACATCGGTACTATTAAAAGGGGTTGGATCACTCGTCTCGGTTTTACAAGAATTAGAGAGTATGGATGCTCTATGTTCTCTGAGGCTCTTGAGTTATCAGTGGAAGCCTGAAGATGTCAAGAGTTGCAGCAGAAAACCAAAAATTCTTGAAAGTGTCAAGTTTCAGCATCTGGAAGGTCATCGGATAGTCCGATGCTGTCACCGGACAGTCTGCTGAGTGCTGGTGTGTGGAGTCCAGAGAGGCAGTTTTTTGGTAGCAGCTCAGATGGAGTCACCGGACAGTCAGCGGGAGTCACCAGACAGTCTGGTGAGTGCTGTAGGTCGGAGTCCAGAGAGAGGTGCTCTCTAGAGTTGGAGTGAAGACGTCTCCAGACAGTCCGATGAGCCAGTAGTTGGAGTCTTGAAGAGGTGTTTTTGGAAGTACAAAAGAGAAGGTCACTGGATAGTCTGGTGATGGTATGAACCAGACAGTCTGGTGTCACATGGATGGATTCCAGAGAAGATGTTTTGTAGTCGAAGACCAGGAGTCACTAGACAGCTCGGTGGTCCTAGTCATCGGACAGTCCAGTGACTGCAAAAAGCAGTTAGCTTTTTGGCAACATGTTTTTCATGGCTGTGGCCTATTTTAATCGTTGGGAGAGCTGTTGTGGAGGTTATCTGCGACCAGAGAAGTTGGGAGATCATTTGTGAAAACCAAAAGTCACCAAGTGGAGCACACAAAAGCATCTAGTGAGATCTTTAGTGCTAGTGAAGAGTAGCAAATAGCATCCATACATTTCTAGAGCTTGTAAAGCTGAGAGTAGTGTCTTTGGCTTGTTACTCTTGATCTATGGTAGCCTAGACCGGTGAGGCGTCATTGTCCGAGCTTCTAAAGACTTGTGGAAGACGAAATCAAGTTTGTGAGCGGTTTCGGGTCCCCCACTCGGAAGGAACACCAAGAGGGAGCGTCCGAGCCTTGGTGGTTTGCTCTAGCGTTTGGGTATTATTTGCTACAGTCGAATCATTGGTGACTTCACTCCGAGAGAGAAGCGTACCCATGTGAGCATCATTCCGAGAATGATGAGAGAGACTGGAACTCCGACGAGAGTGGTCCAACGAGAATTAGAGGAATGCTCTCATGCCTTTTTGCGAGTAGTGTGATAGGTTGCTTGGTTATATCTCTTGGTGGCTCTCATGCCTGATTGCTTGGTAGTTTGATAGGTTGTTCTTTTTTATCTTCTAGAGTTTGGTTGCCTCCTAGCTTCGTTGCTCTCTTGCTTAGTCCTTTCGTTGCTAGTTTGCTAGAAGTTAGGAAGAGCGAGAAAAAGAACTAGTAGTGTTAGTGCCCATTCAACCCCCATTCTCGGTCACTTGATCCTTTCAGCAGCTACTGATGAAGAATGATAACTTGCTCTCTGTAGCCAGCTCTCGGAGTAATAGACCTGCCCAGCAACCCTCTCAAGACACGAGCCTCGTGTGTCAGCCTTAGAGGGTGCCTCGAGTAGTGCTCCTATGTGATGGCGGAAAGCAACACTCAACCTCTCATTGCTCGGCTCCATCCCTCCAAAAAGTCTGTAGGGTGGCAAGAAGTTCGGATGAGCCAGAGCATGGATTCGAGTCTCAGATGATAGGAACTCCAAAGCAGCAATTACATTGGATCTTTCAAATAGATGTGGCTCCCCTCGATATAAGAACCAGAGACGTGACCTGTGAGGGGAGATTCACAAAGAGGCGTAGAAATGTAGAACAACCTTCTCACTGTACCTCAGGGGCTGGGTGACCAACTCAGAAATTTCAAACAGAAAGCTAATGTGCCCCTTCATATCACTCCCAACTCCTCTGCTCAATGCCTCAAACAAATAGTGACAATATGCGGCAAACACTAAGCTTTTGCCCTTAGCGGTAAGCTATCGACAGGGAGCCTCATATATCCTCCGTCGTAAAACTATCCATAATTGGCCAGCATCTCCATAACGCTCTGCAGGGACCCAAACAGTGAAGTCAACTGTTTTCTTGACCTTCATGGTCGGGCCCTTATCTTCAGCAGATCAATCTCCTCCTCAGTCACTCTGGCCATAGCCCGGTGAGCTCTCTAATTTCTGGCTGTGCAACTGCACAGACCCTAGCTCTAGAATGAGGACACCTTTGTGGCCTCGACGGTGAAGCTAGTTGGATTACCTCTTCTAACGAGGTTCTCGAGTGCCCAGAACGACTAGCAGGAGCTCTCTGCGGCTGCACCTCTGCGACTAGAGTTGTGATCACCACTCTTTGACGGCTCGACCTCAACCCCCCCTATTCCTCTGTACCTGTAATCCACGAAGCACCACTCCTCTCAGGAGGTACATCCACATCCGCTGCTGCAAGCATACGATCCCAATCCGAATCTCATGTCCTCTGCCTCTTCGTCCTCCAAGGCTCTAAGGTCTTGCCCTTCCCCTTCTTCTCTGCAGATGGTCTCTGTCAGTCCATACTATCAAGTTGTCACTACAAGAACAACTATCGTTGCAAGCACCATTGACCAGCTAACACTGCCAAGATAGGATTAAGAGCTTGTCTCTTAACCCGTCCAAGAATGATCTGGACTGCCACTGAGACCACTGACCCTGCTCGCTGTCCTGATCCACTGCCCAAACTGTCACTGCACCACATAGGAATAGATAAAGGATTGTAAGCATCGCAGATAAGTGACACACATAGATAAATCCTAGCAGTGGAACAAGGACATATCACTGATCAAACAAAGCAAATATGACCAACGGTAAAATCGATGGACTAATGTCACAATTTAAATAAAAGGCAATGCACTCAAATTGTGACACTAGCGATAGAGAGACTCAATGCCATATTAAAATATGAAAGAGGAACCACAACATGGCACTAAGTACTAGAAAATGTCAACTAATTACTCCAATTAGCAATAAAAGGTTGAACTTTTAAATCAAAATTTGCCAATTTTTGTAATTAATTAACTAGGAAGGCAATGTGGGGCATAACCGATGAAAGGCATGAATACACCCCAGAAGAGGAAAGTCAGAAACCACCAAAGAACTCATCGGAAACACATCCGATCACAGATTGGCCAAAACCCTATTGAGGGTTTTAGGAAGGGTGTAATAAGTGACAGTGGGATTGTTCAAGAGGATAGGGCAGAGTGGTGCAAAGCTTGGTGAGGTGGCACAGGCAACCGACAGTAAGGCGGCGGCGCACAAGACAGGATAGCACGGGCTCGAACTCGAGCGGTGCGTGAGCGGGGCATAGGAAGCAAGCGCGGACGAAGGCGTGAGCAAGGGTCTGCGCGATGACGACTCGACAAGGTGGTGGCAGGCTTGCGGCGGCGGCGAGTGCGACGATGAGGATGCACGGCGGTAAGGCACAGTTGATGGTGTCGATGAGAAAGGCGACAACGGTCAGGCGGTTCGACGGTCAGACACGCTCGGGTGAAGAGAGACGAGGATGACCCCATGTGTGAATGATTAAAATAGGAATCAATGGCATGAATTGAAAGGAGTTTGAATGGATGGCCGAGATCGCGCGAAAACCCCAACTCACCGGACTATCCGGTCTTACAAAGAAAATGTTCGGTGGCTCAAAATTGCTGGACTGTCTGGTGATCGCCGAGACCCAATTCCAAAGAAGCAACCATTTCATCTTTCTGTCACGAGACTGTCTGGTGAACCTGTCGGAATGTTCGGTGTCTGTCTAATTCTGCTGTGCTAATTGATCATAAAGATACAATCACCGAACTGCTCGATGAAGGCGCCAAAATGTTCGGTGACCTTCAAGAATTGCAGAATCAAGGACTTTCTTTCTAGAATTTAAGTGTCCTCACCAAAGAACCAAATAAACACCACACTTGTCTAGAAAGAGAACTCCTTTGCAAATAGATAACCCTCGAAGGGTTTATAGTTTTCGCAAATCGCAATAAAATTGAGTGATAAAGAACCAAAGCGAGAAGGAGCCAAAAGGGAATGTCTAAACCTATGTTCACAGTCCATGTAAGTGAGAATCTTAGAGACTGTTAGATACGAGATTCAATGGGCATGAAGCTCATAATTGCTTTATTTATTCTTTGTGCTGTGTGTGAATTCATATAGGCAATGTAGTCACTTTCTCCTAGAATAACGCATCTTTCATGGTTCCTATATGCAATGCATGGCAAACAAGGTAGCGAATGCAAGAAATAAAAATATACCATGTGGATGCAAGCAAGATTAAGGACATTGCATAAAAGAAACCTAGCCAACGCCAAATTTGGCACATCTCAAGCTTATTCACCATAAGCCCACCGTTTTGCCTTGAGATAACCAAACCACCTTCTCAAGCTCTTCTGATGAGGACATCACTCCTTTAGATATATAAGACTCCTCAAATTAGTATTGATGAAACTCACGCACAACAGTTGAGATTAGAGGTGAGCTCATTTCTAATCACATGTCTTCCTTTCTTTGAGAATAGATTGCTATCTAATGACTTTATCATGATTAGAAACATTGGAGAGGGTCAAAAGAAGCATGAAAAAGGACTTGGAGATGATCAAGATCAGCAAGGCACGTTCAACCACAGAGGAGATCCAATCCAACTCGGGTTCGAGTCTGAGTCGTACTCCATTAGCAGCCTGCACTAAAACGGATGCTTTGGTCGCATACGAGCTCTGTTTTGGACGTTCTAGATATGGATGCAAAGCTAAGGAGATAAGTTTTTCAATGGATCTAATCCTGTGCGAAAATACTTCCTAGATCTTCAATAATCATCGAAATAATATGACATCCAGAATCTGCTAGGGTGCTGTGACACCGTCTTTTAGCTCTTGGGCCTTTTATCTTTCCTAGGCCCATTTGTATTAGGGTTTTCCCCTAAGAACATCCTAACCTCTATATGAAAAGTAGCTACATCATTAGAGATAGGTTTTGATTAGTTTTCATCTGTTTCCAAACAGTTTCACCGTTTAACAGTTTGTTGGTTTTCTAACTTCGTAATTTAATTCAGATTTCGCAATTGAGTTGCGTTCTTCCTTGTTCTTGCTTGTATTATTCAATTCGTAGACTAGGATTAGCCTTTTTGGTGAAGTCAATCATGTGTGCATGGTTGATAACTAGAGGAGAAGTGGTGCTGCGATTGCAAAGTTCGAATCATGTTGATTTGAGGCTGGATCGATTGTGTGTCGCATCTCTACCAAATCAAGAATTATTACGACCTAACAGAAGATCGAGAACCACGTACACATCATCTTCTCCCATGCTTATGGATATCTGAAGATGGTTAGGGATTGACTAATTTTTTTTGTTTTTCTTTTATCTTTTTACACATAATGCATGGTTGTGCAAACATCTAGTTCACGAAGGAGTCCTAACTACTATGCAAGACAAGAAAAGAAATCTTCTCTACTAAGACAAGAGAAAATCTCCTTGAAGAGTAGATTGGCGTTGAAGCTCAACACATGCATGTAGTGGACTTCTAGAATCTTCAATTTTACTTCGCGGTCCACCACGTTGGTCCCTTTACTTCTTCTTGGGAACCCGAGAGAGTTTGGTCTTCCTCTCTCGATCCATGATCACCTTAGGGATTAAAATCTTCTTGATTATCCTTTTGCAATTTGGGTCTGAGCGGCTTTGCTTTCACCTTTCCATCCTTGATCCTAAAAAGCTTGAAGTGCACATCCTCATGAAAAAAGTTAGTGTTAGGCATAATCTTAGGCACGATCTCCTTGGAACAATCCTTGGCTTGGTGATCATCAAGGCAACATTCACGCGGGGATCTTATTTTCATTGCCAATAATGTTGACAGAGGAAGGATATATATGATCCTAAACCCTTGTGGTTGTCGACAAGGTCCCAGCTTAGGATATCTCCTTGTAAAGGGTTAGATCACAAAAAGTAAAAGCTTCATTTAAATGCTTAGGAGAGTTAAAAAGAGAGTTAAAGTCAAGAGCTTCATGGGTGAGGACCAATGCCTTATGCTTCTCATTTAGCTCTATGTGCTTCCATGAGAGACTTATAGGATTTGCGAAGAGCACCATGAGATTGCTTTCGGGCATTTAGCTCACTCTCAAGCTCCCGAACTTGGAATACCACAACTTCATGCTCCTTAGTCACCACCTCAATCTTTTTGTTCTCCTTGATGACGGTCTTGCTGACCTTCTCAAGGATGAGGACTAGATTATCATAGCTTAGTGCATCATCATCATCATAGTCCTCCTTTTCTTCTTCAAGATCATCATCTTCATCTAAGCTCTCATAACTTTGAACAATCAAGCATAGAGGCAGTGTTGTCAACTTGTTGGTGTAGCTTGTCATTGCAATACCCGAGAGTTCTTCTTCTTCACTTGAAGAGGAGTCCGAATCGTGATCATCGGTGAGCCATTCACTAACAATATAGGCTTTGTGCGGTGACTTCCTCCTTTCCTTGCCCTTACTCTTCTCTTTGACAAAGAAATTCTTCTTGAATTTCCTCTTGGGAGGTTGTTATTCATCATCACTTACTTGAGGCTTGCTTCTTGCTTTCCTTCTTGGGCTTGAGGCATTCCTTAGCAAAATGGCCTTTTTGCCACAATTGAAGCATCTGGAGTTGCGCTTTGAGGATGAAGATCTTCTTTTGCGAAATAGATTCTTCATTAGGAGCGCAAGGTTCTCATTGTCACTCTCATCATCATCATCATCATCCATCTTCTTCTTCTTCTTCTTGCTCTTGCCATTTGGAGATTCTTCAATTTGGAGAGAAAGATTCTTGGGTACTTGAGTGTCAATGGAAGATGCATAACATGTATCCCTCATATGCCATTAGCTTTCCGAGCATCACATCAATAGAGGAATTTCCCAAATCGATTTGGAAGAGGCACGTGACAATATAGTTGTAGCTTGATGGCAACATTCTCAGTAGCTTTCTCAAGATTTCAATATCTTCAATTTTGTTCTTGAGGCCTAAGGTATTGATATCCTCTGCCACTGCATGCAGACGAGAGTAAACAACGTTAGCATTTTCATGTGGCAACATAGCGATAGAGTCAAATTTGTTCTTAAGAACATAATAATGCTCTTCCATGGCTTCGGTGAAGCCCTCAAGAATGTTTGGCAACTGAGACCAAATTTCATTAGCGGTGCAAGATGCATTGATTCTAGAAAAGACATTTTTAGAGATGCACCCAAAGATGGCATTTTTGGCCTTTGCATTGTACTTGATAAAGATAATATCAAGTCTCTCATTTGCATTTATAGCATTTTGGGTCACATGCCACGCTTTCTCATCGATTGACTCTGGTAGGCTTGCATACATGCCTTATAATACGAGTAATCGTCCCCATCAAACACGGGTGTATGTTCCATACCTATTCGGCATCCTTACTCTCAAGGTGGTGAAGCCTGAAAAAGAGTACTTGATTCTCTGATACCACTTGAAAGGATCAAGGACACCGAGAAGGAGGGCTGAATCGGTAGACTTATAGAACTTGATTCATGACAAACTCAAACTATAAGACTCAATCACAACAAGATCAACCTACACAATTCTACTAGGCCAAGACCACTAACAATGCTAGTGATAAGATAAAAACAATAAGCAAACACTAGCATGATAGCTACCAAGAGAAATCCTAAAGCAACCTATAACTCTACTTAACAAGATGAAATACGAAAAGTAAAGAGAGAGAGAATCAAGAGAATGCTCAGTGATTTTTTTCGAGGTCTAAGGTTGGCATTTTCCCCTAATCCTCGTTGGACTACTTCCGTCAGAGTATCGGTCCCTCCCGCCATTTCCGAAACGGTGCTCCGAAGGATATGCTCCACTTCTTGGAGTGAAGTCATCGGCGGCCCGGCTGTAGCACACAATACCCTCAGGCTAGAGCAAGCCTTCAAGGCTCCGAGCGCTCCCTCTTGGTGTCTCTTTTGAGCGAAGGACCCGAAACTGCTCACAAATTTGGCGTTGTCTTGCACAATCTCCTCGAAAGCTCGAACACCGATTCCTAGCTGGTCTAAGTTACCAAACCAAGAGTAATAGGCAAAGATCACTCCTCTCAAAGCCCTACAAGCTCTAGAAGTGTATGAATGCTCCTATTTACTCTCCTACTAGCACCATAGATCTCCAATCTTAGATTGTGCTCTCTTTTTGGTGTCCCTTAGCCTCTCACAAGTTTGCTTCGGCAATTTAGAGCTTAGGCACACTGGAAAACGTCTCCTCTCCATGGTTTAAATAGGCTCTAAGACCAAAAATAACCGTTGGAATATGATGTCATAAAGCTGACTACTTTTACCAGTCACCAAACTGTCCGGTGACTCCTCCCATCGAACTGTTCGGAGCACCACTGGAGTGTTCGGTGACTTCTTTTGTCAGCGGACCAGCGAAACACCCTCTCTAGAATCCATTTCGTATGACACCGGACTGCCCGGTGCATACCTTTACCAAACTGTTAGGTGACTCTTTTGCAACTAAAACTTTGGGTCTTTGTCTTCGACATGACTTCGGCTTCGCTTGCTTTGCCTCCTCTGTAATCTTCAATGCATTCTGTGGTAACTAAGAGCATGAATACCTCCTAACACTTGTATGACCCGAGAACAAATGATTTGACCCCCCCCCCCTTAATAGTACTAGCGATCCCGTGGACTCTTTAGCTAGTTCTTAGCCTTGGTCCACCGATGCTCAAAACTCCTCATCTTGGGATTATCCTTGTCATCCATTCAAGAAGCCCATCATATTGATGTAGAATATGTAGGGTGGTACCTACAATCACAATCATTACCTATGGTGTTTATTCAATCACCAAAATCAATTCATACCATTTAGGGGACTTGAAAGGTCATGAAGCTTACAACAATAGGTTTCTTTTCTTGTCATGCATGGTAGTTAGGACTCTTTCGTGGATTAGATGTTTGATAACAATGTATCATGTACAAAATATAAAGGTAAAGATAAAAAAATTAGTCAATATCTTACCATCTCAAGATATCTATGAGCATGAGGGAAGAGGGATAGGTGGTTTGGCTCTCTTAAGGCAATCTCATAGTGAACAAGCTTTAGATGGATCAAACTTTGACATTGGATAGGTTTCCTTTTATGCAATATTTTTAAATTTGCTTGCATCCACATGGCATATTTACTTTCATGGTTAGATTGTTGTTGCAATGCATTGCATATAGGAACTACGGTGAAGGCGTTACATGTAACAACCGATATTTCTTACCTTTACATAAGATATTGTAAAATTCACTTTTTTGGTTCTTTAACTAAACTTGATGATTCAGGAAAGTTTGTATTTATTTTCATAATTTATTGTGTTTAAGTGGTGTTTAATTCATTATTAATCCTTTTTCAATAAATTTTGAAAAATTGTCAAAAATTAGTTTATAATCTCTCTATTTTTCTGGAAAAGTCAAATTATACTTTAAGTTTCAAAAAATATTGTTAAAGGAATTTTGTAACCATATTTTCCAGTGTTCTTTCGAAAATAAGAAGCTATCATAGCATGCGAGTTAAATTCAAATCTTTGAAGTTTAAAAATCAGCATAACTTATTTCTTTGCATATCATTCGTGAATAGGATCCGAACCATCTGAGGAGGAGTTTGACGAGATTTCGCTTATCGAAGAAGCTAACTTTGAGCAAGGCCAAGGCAAGCCACGTTGCATTAATTCTATTTTAGTTATTTTTTATATTTTATCTTTGTGTATGGTTAATGTATTGTGAATTAAGTTTTTAGGAGTTAATTGAAAACGTAGAGTGCATGATAGTACCTTTACCTATGTTATGTGTCTTTGGTACAGGTAACTCGATGTAGAGCTAGGATATGAGTCGTAATTAATGGTAGAAGTCGAGGGAATGAAAAACTTCTCTCGTGAGCTTTAAGTTGTTACTTTGGTTTTGGGAAATTTGACATGAAAAGATAAAGTTGGTTTAGCTTATCACATAAATGTTGAATGTGAGACCGGACAAGGAAGTATAGGATAAAGTAGGAGAGAAGTCCTGTGTGCGGTAGCCCTTTCTGTGTCGGTTAAGGACCGGTTGAGTGTGGCCGTACTGAGCAAGTTTGAACGGTACCGATTACATGCTAGTGATATGGGCACTAGTAAACCAATTAACACAATGTTGTAGTGGATGGACGAACCCTACCACTCTTGGTTTGGAGTTGAGAGACTTGGGACTGGCCATGGATAGACTCAGAGGGTTATTGCATGGGGACCATGTTCTCGGGAGAGAAGCGCTTATTGGACCGGCCCTATGAGTTGCGTGATAGGTTGCCACGTGTGGCTTCTAGGAAACGCGTATGTGTCGTGTAATTTAGATTTCTCCTGCAGGATGTAAATCGATTATAATCACTGCTCCTCACAGTAATGAGTACCGTTTGTCTTGCTATGTCACATCGTAGTAAGAACTAAAAGAAGAAGTGGTTGAGGAAGAGAATATGGTTTGTTTGATATATTTATTACATTGTTTGGCAACAATGATTGTAGTAGTTTATGTTGCAAATTAAATTTACATTTCCCTTACACTTAATTTATAGCTAAAACTTGAAAATAAGGATCCACTATATTAGCGCTAGTTTTTGCAAATAGCCATCCCTTTTGTGTCAGCCTTCTCATGCTTAATTAGGAGTCGACTGTAGTTGGTCACTTTGACGGGTAAGACTTGCTGAGCATTAGAATGCTCAGAGCTTTGTTCTTTGTGGTTTTGTTTTGCAGGTGATCTCTCTTTCTCTCCTCTTGACCAACTGATAGGAGCAACCCTCGAAGTCAACTTTGTCTATTTGGAGCCCTGCTCGCCGCGCTGAGTTTGCTTGTGTGCTGCTAGAAGATGAATCGTATGGGCTCGATGCTATCTTATGCTTAGTCTCTAAGAAACCCTAGTAGTTTTAAATAAGGTGATCACTTCTGTGCTTTATAAACTTTGGCTTGTAATATAAACAACAGTTTGTAATATATTTTTTCGTGTTTGTGTTGTACTGTTAGTCCTCGCTTCACCTAGTGACACCCGATAAGAATCTGGAGGTTGATGGATCGTCTCTTCATAAGGTGATCTGTCACACTGCCTGAGTTGTGCTTCTCGATGAGTAGTTTTGTTTTCTTCTCTCTACTTCTATTTCGAAATGTTTTGGACTCCGGCATTGAGCTGTGGCCAGGTGTGGAGATTACACCGACATTTAAAATGAACCACCGTTCAGAATAACGAAGATTCCTACGTGACAAGATAATAAAATTTGACAGTTTTAAAATAAAATTTCTTGCATCTCTCAAATAAAATGTTTAAACTTGCATTTAGCACTTGAGCCAACTTTCATCCTTGAAATTATCCTTGCATGCATATATTGTTGATAGATAGTGTGCGATTTTCTGAGTATTCACGTACTCACGGTTTTTCACGCCCACCTTTTTCAGTGGTCTGCCAAGAGTTCAACTATGGCTAATTTTCATACGACGATTGAGGTTTGCTCCTACACTCAAGTTGCTAGTGGAGGAGGAGGGTCATCTTGGTGTTTGCTTCCGTGTGTTGTTTGTATTGTTGGATTCTCGTTAGTTATGTTTCACCTTGAGATATTTAGTAAGTTTTATGGATGATCTCATTGAAATAATTGATCTTATCCTTGTTTATTTATTCTGTTATGGTTTCTTGATTGATCACTTGTGATAAAAGTGCTCGTCAACCTCCTGGGATTAACGAATGTGCGTGAGATCGTGTCTTATCGAAAGGTAAAAAAAAATCCCGGTTGTTTCATTACTCTTAGACAAAGTGACTACATGTTCAATATGAATTAACAAACTCCACAAGAGTAACCAAAGCAATTGTTGAGCTTCATGCTATTAAACCTTGTGTCTAACGGATTCTAAGCTATCCGAGCGATCCATTGCAAATTCCTTATATTTATCGTCCACTTGTTTCCATGCCAAGGAGTTAGCAGGGTGCCGCATTTCCCATTACTGACCAATTCTTCCTTGTGCCACCGCATATATGATGATAATTCCTCCCCTATATATAATCTTTGAAGTCGAAGAATAACCTGTAGAATTTTATAAGGAACACGCTTCTTTCCTCCCGTGCCACTACCATCAACATTTTCAGCACAATCTTTTGTTTTCCATTGAGACTCACCACATGTTGGGCATGCATCAATGTTAGCAAACTCCTCCCGTAACAGCACACAATCGTTGAGACATGCATGAATCTTTTTGTAGTCGAGTCCAAGATCTCAAACCACCCTCTGCACTTTGTCCAAGGTGTTTGGGATACAATGGCCTTCAGGTAGCACAAGTGAGAATAACAGAAATATTGCCTCCATGGCACTATTACTCAGACCAAACATACACTTAATCTAAAAGAGCCTAACAATAAAAGATCCCTTAATGGCCTCCTTGCAACCTGGATACAGTTCCTTCTGTGCCTCTTTTAATAAATTAAAGAATTTTCTGGCACCCTCATTTGGATGTTAGTTCCTTCGATTTCTCCATATATAGCACCCCTATTTAGTGAAGTAACTAGATTATTCACAGAAGGCCCATCATGTATTGCATCATCATGATCAGCTAGAGGTTCATCTTCCTGGATGAAACTTTCATCAAACCCTCTCATCAACAGTCAACCTGAAAATCCTTTTTTTGTCTGAATAACATGCCGCTGCACCTTGAACATTGACAAGCTACATTTTCTCCTTCACTTGTGCCTTCAAATGTATCGTCAACAAATTTCTTGAAACGCTCTTGCCACTCAGCCGTTGACTTATCTCTGCACATCCAACTTCGGTCCCGATGTGACATGCTTTCCAACAAAGAGCAATAACACTACCTGAATTATTACTGTATTGGTTAGCATTATTTTGAAGTTTTACCTTCTAAATTTTATAACATAAATAATCACACCCAAATAAATGTGCAGGTAACTAAAATTAAATGTGACAAGGTACAACTACAAATATATTACTTTACTTATGACTAATAGATCCAGGATGAAAAAGACATATGGACACAGGTTTTTCAGAGTGGCGCAGCCTAGGTAAAAATTTCAGGTAGACAAAAAAATCGGAAGCTACCCATAAAACTGAAATTCCTAATTTTTTGGGTTTAAATTCAAACAAATTTGAATTTTCTAAAATACAGAAATACAACAAAAAAGTATCAAATCAATTAGACATCACAAATGTATATAATATGAATGAATACCATAAAATTTCACATGTTTCTTTGATAAGTTCAAGTTCATCACTGCAAGCCAAAATAGCATCAATGCAGCGTACGTTCCAGTTGTTTCTAGCAATTGATTCTCAAAAAAAAAATATTTGTAGCAATTACAAAGCTAAGTACAAGTAAGCATGTGAATAGCTTCTACGTGGACTTCGGCAAATTGCCGTACAGTGGGTATGTGCAAATGGTCGGACCCAATATCCACTAACCTCAATTGCGGACAATCCTGAATGTCTTCCCGCAGTCTGCCACAAGATGTTTACAGGGGCGAAGTTAGGGCAAGGTTTATAAAACCATTCAAAACCGATCGGTTTTTGCGGTTTTTAGTAAAACTGGTCTGGTCCGGTTTCATCGACGACCAGTTTTCATTTTAAAAATTTAAAAAAATTTGAAAATTTGAAAAAATTCGAAATAACGATAAACCGGTAAAACCGATCGGCTAACCGGTGAAACCGGTGAGTTTCAAATTTTGAAATCTGAAACCGTAAAAACCGATCGGGTTACTGTAGCAGTTCATTTAAATTTTGGATTTTCGATTTGTAGCGATTTTCGCGGTTTTTGTCAAACCGATCCCAAGCGGTTTTAGCAGTTTAAACAGAATCACAGATCCTGAGCTAGGGCAGCTAATGATCCGTGTCAGCCGCTGGAGGGTTGGGGTCATTCAGTGCTTCTAGCCGTAATTTACCTTGATTTTGCTAAATTTTATCGGGGTTAACTGACCCGTGAACACAGGTAGCTCCGCCCCTGGATTTTTTTTTTCTGAGAGTAACGGGTAGCTTATCGTTGATTAACATTGGTCGTTACAAAGAGATACACATAGAAATTCTGGTGGCACATCAAGCAAGATAGAATTTTCAACTTCGCCTACAGATTTTGCTAGAAAGTGAGCTACCTCATTACACTGTGTTCTAGTGTGTACAAAACGAAAGTCAATAGAAGAAGCTTGCTTCACCATCTTGATATCCTGGATTATAATCCCGGTGTGCGAACGGTCCAAGGTGCATGAGTGAAGCTTGTTGATAATCCTGGTTGTATGGAAGCCTCAAAGCGAAGAGGATAGCCTACCTAAAAGCAATTGTCTCCGCCAACTCTGGTATTGTGATCCTGTCTATATTTTGCCTGCAAGCAGCTAAAAAATTTCTATTGTGATCTCTAACCACAATACCCACTCCCATTCTGTTTGAATCTTGAAACACAGCAGCATCCACATTTATCATTACCCATCCTTCCGGAGGTGGAGCCCATCTATTTGGCCAATTCAGATCACGCCTATTGAAAGTATTCATCTGATAACCATGTTGTCAAACCATGTCAATATATGCTAGAATTTTCTCTGCCACAAAAAGAGGATGCACTTCAGCTTCTCCATTCGGCACGGCATTCCTGGCCTCCCAAATGTGCCAAAGAGTAATAGCTAGTATCACGGCCTCCCTATCAGAACTTTAGCACAAATTATCAAGTAACCAATGTTGTTCTGAAAAGAGAATGTCCTGCTTTATATTGCAACCAAACCTTTTCTTAACTTCCTTCCAAATTACAGCAGCATACTGACATGCTAGAAACGTATGGGCCAAAGTTTCTGTTCTACCACAATGACAGCAAACAACCAATGTTGTTATGTTCTTATTTTCCAGTTGTTGCCCTATAGGGAGACAATTATGCGCGAACCTCCAAAGCAGAATTTTCATTTTAGGTGGCGCCTTAACGGTCCAGAGTCTTTTCCATTCCTTTGCTGTTCTTTCCTGGTCTGAGGTCTCCCCCTTCCCTTTAGCACTTGTTTTTAAACGGATGAGCTCACAATTCTTCATCACATATCCTGATTTCACTCTATAGAGTCCTGATTTGGTTAGAGGCCAGGAGACATAATCTTATGTTTCATTGTAGCTCAAAGGAATATTTATTATTCTTTCTGCATCAGGTGGGGCAAAACAAGCTTGTATGAGCTCAATATTCCATTGTCTGCTAGAGGAATCAATAAGGGCACTCACTCGAAGATCATCTGGGATATAAACCATAGGAGATACTGGGTGGCATGGTGTGTCTGGGATCTATCTATCTTTAACAATTCTGATATCTTGTCCATTTTCAACTCGCCATAAAATACCTTTCTCCAGTAATTCCTTGCCAAACATCAAACTTCGCCATGTGTAAGAGCATGATTTTGTCGGGCTCGACTCCATGAAGGAGCAATTCGGAAAGTATCTTCCTTTCAAAAATTCTGCACATAGAGAGTTGGGCTCCATCAGCAATCTCCAACACTATCTGGCCAACATAGCTTGATTAAACAATTTCATGTCTCTGAACTCCATGCCCCCCAAGAATTTTGGGGTCGTCAACCAGTCCCAAGATTTCCAGTGCATTTTCTTCTTCCCCCTTCAAACCCCCACCAATGGTTAGACACTGTCAGCCTCATCTTCTCGCAAATATCATCAGAAAGTTGAAAACAGCTCATCACATAGGTGGGAATAGCCTGAGCCACAGATTTAAGCATTATTTCTTTTCCTGCTCTTGACAATGGCCTATCGCTCCAGCCTTGCATTCTTCTCCACATACTTTCTGGGAGAAAATTAAAAGCAGTCACCCTAGATTGACCTACAAAAGTTGGCATCCCAAGATAAGTTGTTTGGAGAGCTTCATTATGTACATCCAGGGAGTCCATCACCCTCTGTTTGACATGTTCTGAACAATGGTTTCCAAAGAATAATGAAGATTTTTGCAAATTAATTCTCTGACCTGATCCTTCACTGTACTTCTGCAAGACAGATTTTAGACTATTAATACACCTCACATCTGCCCTTGTGAAAAAAAAAAATGCTATCATCTGCAAAAAGCAAGTGTGAGATAGTTGGCCCTATTCTGCCATTTCTCACCCCTTTCAGGCGACCAGCTAGCTCCTCCTTTAATAAGCATGAGAGCCCCTCTGCTCAAAATTAAAAACAAATAAGGACTTATAGGATCCCCTTGCCTCAGTCCTCTAGTAGGAGTGAAAGGTTCAGAAAAGTCCCCGTTTACTTTAATAAAATATCGGACTGAAGCAACACAACACATGACACTGCTAATCCAACTTTGTGAGAACCCAAATTTTTTAAGCACTCCTTCTAGATAGTCCCACTCAAACCTATCATACGCCTTCATCATATCGATTTTCAAGGCAAAGAAGGGAGTTTTTGCATGCTGGCGTTTAATAGTGTGCATACACTCATAAGCTATAAGCACATTGTCTGTGATCAACCTCCCTGGGACAAAAGCCCTTTGCTCTTTAGCTATGATATTCGGCATTACTACCTTTAACCTATTAGCAAGGATTTTGGAGGCAATTTTATACAAGACATTACAAAAGACTGATAGGCCTAAAATTTGTTAAATGCTCAGGTTTTGATACCTTAGGTATGAGGACTATGATTGTATCACAGAGGCCTTCTGGAATCATCTCCCTGCAAAAACTTCTAACAGCATGGCAGATATCCTGTTCCAATATGACCCAATGTTTTTGATAGAATAAGGCTGGAAAGCCATCTGATCCTGGGGCTTTTGTTGGACCCATTTGGAACAATGCTTCCTTGATCTCTTCATTGGAATATGGTTTGCATAATACCTCATTTGTTTCTTGATTTATGTGTACAGGTATAGTTTCCAACACTTGTTCAACGTTTGTTAGAGGCTCAGATGAATATAGATTGGTATAGAAGGACCTCACCATCGCCATTATCTCTTCTTGATTCTCACATTTACTTCCATCTTCTTTTAGCAAGTACTTTATTTTATTTGTTCTTCTTCTGGCTGTGGCACGTGCATGAAAGAAAGCTGTATTGCGGCCTCCTGCCTGAAGCCAGCCCACTCTAGAGCGTTGTCGAGCCATGATTTCTTGTCGCTCAAACAGCTCACATAGCCTTGCTTCAATATCATGCTCCTCCTGAGAATAAATCCTTGTAGTATTAGTGGTCCGGAGCCTTGACAAACGCTTTTCCAGCTTCTTGATTTCTTTATGAGGGGACCTATAAAAGTCTCTGCTCCAAACTGATAGTGAGCTTGCCATTTTATTTAGGTTACTCCAGGTTTCTTGTAAGCTCCTTGGCCCCTCTGATCCCTCTGCCATATCTTCTCTACAGTTTCTTGGTAACTTGCTTCTCTACACCATGCTGCTTCATATTTGAAATATGATGACTCCCTACCCCCGTCCTTCTGTTGTGGCATGACAAGGTTATGAGAACAGCAAAGTGGTCCGACGATGTTGTAATGAGGTTCCCAACATGAGCATCAGCAAAAAGTTGAGAAAAGTCCCCATTTGCAACTGCCCTGTCAAGTCACTTTAATATTGTTCTGGCCCCTCTGTCTATTGTTCCAGGTGAATTTTGGTCCATTAAAACCTATATCGAATAGCTGGCAATCTTCTAAACACTCTCGAAATTGGCTCATTTGTGCTTGCGCTCTGACCCCATGCCCCAAGTGTTCGTCCTGATACAGAACTTCATTGAAGTCTCCAATGCACAACCATGGTCCCTTCCATTGTGCCTTAAGAAAACGCATTCGGTTCCAAAAAATATGTCTTTTATCCACTTTGGGTTCCCCATAAACAAAGGTAACTCACCAAATGGGACTTGAGTTTTCTTGGACCTTCACATCAATAAAACTTTGGCAAAAAGATTGTAAACTCACATATAGGTTTGCGGACCAGAACAGTACCAAGCCTCCACTCCTTCCTTCACAATTAACTGCAAAACATCCATTAAAACCTAGTGACCACATAAAGCGCTTGACTTTTTGTTCCCTCATTTTGGTTTCTGATAAAAATAGGAGGGAGGGTCGGTATTGCTTCACTAACCAGCGAAGCTCTCCAACTGTCGAGTCCCGATCCAATCCTCGACAGCTCCAACTGATGAGATTCATGGCTCCCGGCGGGGCTGCATAGCAGCCTCCGCCGATTTTCCTTCAAAAGGGATTTTTGACTTCTTCATTCTTCTGCTCATCTCTTCAATCTTCTCATCAAGTTCTATTTCTGCGCTTATTAAATTTTCTTCAGGAACCTGCTGCACTGAAGATTTTTCTATAACCAATGCCATAGCATTTTGATTGTCTCCTTTCACTTTGTGTTCAGTAAAGACATCTTGTGGCTGTAAGTTTCTTACTTGCTTGCGCTTTAAACCATGGCTTTTTGGAGGGTTCAGCGAGAGCTCGTTACCTACTCCTCTCTCTTCACACTCCCCCATTGCTTTCTTTCCTTTCCTTATCTGCCCTTTCCTGTGTGAAGAAAGCTTTTCCTCCCCCACTTGTCCACCTTTGTCTTTCAAATCTGATGAGGAACCGCGCTGCCCCCTACCATCAGAGCATTGAGCTTGAGAATCTTGTTTTCCTTCACAAGAACCCTGTTGCCCTCCAGAGCCAAGACTACCTCCTGATGAATAGCTTGTTTCTCCTGTGGTCCCCTCCTCAATTTGTTGTCATCGGTTACCCGTAAATCCCTTCCATACGGTAATAAGCCTTTCTCATCCCTCTCTGCTGGTGTCGGACAAATAATGGATGAATGTCCAATTAATCCACATGAGTAGCAATAATTTGGTAGCTTCTCATATTTCACATGGAAATGTTCTGTTGTTTGTCTCTTCTCAGAAAAGATAGAGACACAACGGAGGTGAGGCTTCGATAAGTCAATCTAAACCTTAGGTCTCAGAAAAGGGCCCCAAGCTCTCCCCTGTGCATCTACTTCAAGCTTTATCACGGACCCAACTTTCTTAGCTAACTCCCAGCCCCATCTGTTGTTCATAAGCCCAAATGGCACATCATAAATCCTAATCCAAAGAGCCATCTTATCAAAAATCACTTCTGATGGTCTGAGACTTGGATCAAATTGTTGAATTAACACTGCTTCGTTGCTCACATTCCATGGAGATCCATCTAATACACACTCCCAATCATGTTTAGAACTAAACTCTACAATGAAGATGTTATCTCCAACAGATTTTACCTCTAACCCTCGCGGATTTCCCCATGCCGGCCTAAGTGCCGCCATGATAGTTTGAATGTGGAGCACATTTGGTGAAAGGACCTTACCGATGATAGCCAAATCCGAGGTCGCCAATCCATCAATAGCAACATCATCCACAGCTAATGCATCACTCTCTTCTGCTGTCATTTTGAGACGCCCCATCAGTTCTGTAACATTGGAACCTGATCTGGCGCCCCCTTCTGCTTCCATTGATGCCAAAGAGTGAGGTGAATCTACTGTCCCTCCCTCAGAACAAGTGTTCCAGGCTTCCTTCCCCCCTCCTTCACGTAGCCAGCAGCCAAGGGTGGGCAGCGAAGCAAAGTTCACCCCGAGCCGCAGCAACGGAGAACACAAAGGAAGACACAAACCGGGTGCAGGAGAACAACCGAGCCTAGAAAGTGCACTCCGCGAGCCTCGCGAAGGCACAGAGAAGTCCCGGAGTCCTAGATCCGCCGGTCGCCGGAGTAGCGTGGGGAACTGAACGGGAACAGGGTCGCCTCTGCCCCTGGATGTTAACTGGAAAAGTTCAAAGCTGCAGGATCCTGCTGATGCCGAGCAGGTCGCCATTGATGGCATTGCCGGAGAATAGGGTGGCGGCAGAAGAACAGGGCGGCAATGGCGGTTGCGATTTCTCCAAATTCCTTAAACGATAAGAATTTCGAGCTGATCAACAAGTCTCAGAGGTGCTCTAGGCTGAAGAAATTGAAGCGAAGCTCACCGGAGGTCTCCAATTTTTTGGCAATGGTGACGGCGGCTAAGTTGAGGAGATTTTGCGATCTCTCCAAAATTTGAGCCGTTCCATAGCAGCTCGGCTAGAGTTTGTTTGAGGCAGGGAAAAGGCAGCTGGGATCGAGTTGGAGTTGAAAATCCGGTGCTGATTTGTAGGAAATTTCTGGTTTGCTGATTTGTAGGATATTTCTGGTTTCCTCTGCCGCGACAGCTCATGTTTTTTTAAAAAAAAAACACTGCGGCCATTTGTTTTTCGAAACGCTTCAACATGATTTGCTACTGTCTAAATAAACCTGATTCACTACAAGGCGTCTCCCAGCATCCACATAGAAATAGATCTGAGTTGAACAAAAAAAATTTAATTAGTTTGGGTTTCATGTCATCTTGTTTGACCAAGATTTCTATAAATTTGGTTAACTTAAAAATCTAGTATTTGTACTTTTAAATTGATTGTAAGAAATACTTTCATAATATTTATATATATATTAAAATTAATTTATATTTATAAAAATAATTGGTCAGAGATATTTTTTACTAAACTCAGACAAATACTTACTGTGAGATCGAGGGAGTAAATAATGAAGGTTTCTAATTTGCAAGATAATTGCTCGCACATAGCTACTGGAACAGTTTTTGCAAATATTCCTAAATATTACCCACAGTCATGGCCTATATTTTTCTAAGATTTTTCTCAGAGTTCTAAATATATGCAGCATTGGACATTCAATATGGTATGAATGACTAGTATTAATTAAGAGATATTTTCTTGGTTAAGCCTAATCATTCCTATGTAGATCCTATGTATACATGACATGACGTATGTAGGCCTCAGAAATGGCCAAAGAAAATAAATTAAATATTGAGGGGGACAAATCGGATTAGGATGGGCTAAAATTCTATTTATTATTGAATTAAAATTTAATAAGGATTGATTTAGTTTGTGAATGGGCCGGCAGGCCAATCCCCCTTATCACCCCTACGCGTATGGCGTTTAGAACCCTTTCGTGGCCAGTTTGTTTGTGGCTTGATTGGAGATTTTAATCTACAAAATAATTTTATCCAATGCTAAAATGTGAGATGCAATTAAACAAATTGAAAGTCAAATATTTTAAATTTTATAAATGTTAAGTTGTTTCAGCATTGCGTTGTTTGCACTGGCGGAATGGTCGAGTGGTTGGGTGGCCCACCATGAAATCCTATGAAACATCTATTTTTAACATTATTTTCCTTGTGCAGCCCACCATGAAAAACCGATGCTACTAACGCATTATACATGTTGCAAGATTGATTGGCAATTGTAATGATTATCAAAATTGTTGCCATACCACTTAGATATTGCAACTAAAATAATTGTTATGACAACCTTATTATTTCATGGCAATATTAATAACCGCTTGTAACCAAACTATAATTTGTGGCATATCACCACGATTTTCATGAAAATCTCAATGCAAATACAATTGCAGCAATATTTTCTACTATTACCATCAAATCTAGAAACTGTGACAATAACATTTATGTATTGCAATAAAATTATAGTTGTTGCAATGTAGAGCGTGGTTAAAGGGGTCAAAACTTACTAGTGGCATCGGTTTCCTCCTGCATTCACAGTTGCTCTGGCTTTCAATACTACTATGTGCTCGAGTGTGAAGAATTTAAAAAGACAGACAAGGTTGTCACCGCCTGCTGGCTACCTCTATAGATCGTGGAGTATGCAATAAATAAAGGTAACCACTGTCCTAGACACCACATCTACGAAGTTACTATCTTAACCCCGCTAGCAATAAAGGACTAAGGTACTCTATGACGTAGAGCGATGAACTCGTAATAGTAGGAACTTGATCTTATTAAATAAATAGATTATAAAAATTTGCAAGAGAATCACAAATACTTACTTGAACTAAAAAGTATTATAGAGGTACAAGCTTGAAGATGATATCGACAGACCCGACACTCGTCATCGCACCTCTCAAAAGTAGTACCGAAGTACAATATTGAAGAAGACATGGATAGGCCCGCCTCTCCTCTGCACGATCCTCGAAGACACTCATTGGGTTACATGCGTGAAGAAGATGCCGACTAGGCCGACACTTCTCTTTGATACCTTCACTCTCTCTATCTTCTAAACACTAATAACTAGTGCTAAGCCTTGGCAATAGAGCTATTTGTCTTCTCTTGTGCTATATCTTGAAGTGGGGCAGGGCCCCGCCTTTTATAGTCAGCCAAAGGTGGTTTTCTGTTAGAATATTTGTCGGCATGTGCAGGGGAACAACTTGGCGGGCACACCAAGACTCCGCAGGTCAAAGGGCTCCGACCGAAGTGGGGCCCACCAAGCTATCTTTTGTCTTTCCTCCGCGAAAATCCCTTTCTATATTCTTTTTAGCTCTGAGGGTTGACTTCTTTTCATATAGCACCGTCCGTTAGTTTGTTTGTTGACTTTCGCCATGTTGGAATATTTCCTCACTTAATATTGTTGAATTTTCTCCTTTGGTTGCTTGTGCTTTTCCTCATTCCAAGTATAAATCATCTACATACAACAATTCACCAACACTTGTGAAAATAGTACATAACTCCTACCACTATATTGACTGTCACTTCGATACCCATTGTGCTGAGGAGTCTCCTGCGCCCTTCCGCGGGCAGCGGCTGCGGGGCGGTGCTGGAGGTCAGCGGCGGCTAGAGGCTCTCCGACATGGGGTCAATGCATGGAAGGGTCTAAATAGTTGAGAGGACCCAACTATGATGTTGCCTTATTTCATTTTTCTGGAAAGGTCTAGATGAAAGTTGTCTGAATCAAGCATCTAACGGCTCACGTTGCTTAAAGGAGCAATCCGATGGCTTGCAATTTGCAGATGACGTGGATAGTCTATTTTGAGGAGAAACCACGTGGTTTTAGAATATTAGATATCTTGAAACAAATAGTTCCTTAGAGGCCGTTTGGCACAGCTCACGCCTACCGGTTTTTGCTCTGACACATGAGCTGGATGAGCTATCTCAAGGTAATTTATGTGGCTTATTTCATTTCCTATTTCATTTTGGACAGAGAGACAAAAACAGCTTTGTACTACAGTGTTGCAATAATACTTTTGCAGAAGGCAACTAAAGTCATATAAGTTGCACCAAAAGGACCATTAGGACCTGTTTGTTTGGGCTTCTCAACCTACTTTTCAACCAGAAACCCAAACAAATAGGCTTCTTTTCATTTGTGCTTCTCCAAAAGCAAGTTGACGGAGAAGTCCAAATCAATATGTGTCCAAAAGCACGGCTTCTCCAAAAGTTCTGTGTGCTATTCAGCTTTTCACCCCCATCCGAGAAAGAGAGAGAGGCGAGGCACCTGCATTGGGCCGCCGCCACCATTGAGCTCGCCTATGTCAAGCCCGCCTGCACATCGATTTGCCGCTGTCGCCACCCACGGTCTCCCACACCGAGCCGCCATGCTCGCTCGCGCCAAGCCGCCGCTGCCGAGGTTGCCTATGTCAGGCCGGTGCTGCCCACGGTCACCTGCATTGGACCGCCACCGCCACACTCGCTAGCACAGGGTTGCCGCCGCCATGCTCGCCAACGCCAAGCCGCAGCCGCTGAGGTCCCCTGCATCGGGCTAGTGCTGCCCACGGTCACCTGTG
>BCLH01000023.1:192097-308078 GCA_001602315.1 Zoysia pacifica
CCACCTTCGCCAGCGCCGGCCGCCACCGTCGAGGTCACCTGCGTCAGGCCACCGCCGCCTCATTGAGAGCTCGCACCACACCACCACCGTCGACGAAGCTCGCGCTCCGTCGCACGTTCAGGAGCCGCGCGCGTCCCGCTGTCGCCTCCTGAGCTCGCCTGTGTTGGGCCGTTGCATCCGAGAATCCGCCGCACTGGGACATAGCAATGGTCAGAAGCAAAGTTGCCAAACATCCCTTTCTTCTAAAAAAGAACTTTTCAAAAAGCACATACTCAAAAAGGAATAGCTAAAAGTTGTTTTTAGAAAAGCAAAAATCTAAACAAATATTAGTCCCTAGTCGAGTTGGCGAGCTTTTTACCCGCGGGCGCACTGAACGCAATGAGAGCCGCCAAAAATTAAACAGAGAAAATACTAAAAAAAATAAACAAGGAAATCTAGAAAATCGAGGAGAAATAATAGGGAAAGGAAAAAAAAAAGGGGAAAGGAACTCTGTCTTCCCGTTTCCTCGCAACACCGCCCGCTCGCTCGAGCCACCGGTCTGTGACGAGCTAGGGTTTCTGGCTTTGCCGCCACAGCCGCCGGCGATGGGCGCCCTCACGGACAGCCGGAAGCGCCTCTCCGCCGACCATCGCCTCCCGTTGCCCCCGTTCCAGCCGCCGTCCCCTCCCCCTCCCTCCAAGCGCCCCAAGCTTGTGCCCTTTCCCTCCCTCAATCCCACTCCGCCAGCTCCGCCGCCTCCTCACATCCCCTCAGCTGCCGGCGCCGCAGCCTCCACATCCTCAAACGCACCGGGCCTTTCCTCCTTCACCTCGTCCACCACCGACTCCGCCCCACTTCCGCACCGGCGCCGCCTTCCCCCGCCTCCGCCGAACCAGCGCCCCGTCCACGGGCCGCAGCGCGTCCTCCGTGCATTCTGCCTCGGCCCCGCACGGCCTGAATCCGCACCCTCGTGGTCGTCCCCACCCTCCTCCCCGCCGCCCCGGTCTCTCGGCCTCGAGCGGTATGTCGAGCTCGTCAATAGCGTCTCTAAGCCTCCGCCAGCCACCCCCGATGCGGCGAGGAAGGTGGATGGAGCTCCCATCGAGGTAGTAACCGTCGAGGAGGATGGGGAAGTTACCAAGGAACAGGACGACGTGGTGGTGACGGGTAGCCTGGAGGCCAGGAGGGTGCCGCTGTACAAAGAGCTGTACGAGGCATCCAGCCGGAAGCGGGATGCCAGGCTTAGGGCGCTCGAGTTCGAGGTGCGCCTAGCAGAGGAGGGCCGCCTTGGCCTTGAGCGGCTCGCGGAGGTCCTCCCTCGGATCACCCCGAAGAAGGAGGTATGTCTTGCGTTGATCTTCTTCTGTTTGCTTTCTGATGAGTCGAGCAGATTGTGGACCAAGGTGTTTTTCTCTTCCCTAAAGTGTATTGGTAGTTTGCACTGAATTGAGCTTAGCTGAATACATAATCAGAATGCCTTGCTATTCTAAATAACGACAGGTTGCATGTACCCAAAATGCTCATGCCCTTGTTAATAGGGAGAGAATTCAATTCTTACCATCCGATACGTAGCCCTTTCAATCCTTAACATTCAATTTGTAAGCCTTTCAATTCTTAGCAATCAATATGTTTCTCCCTTCAAAACATACCATTTCACTACTTCATCCCTTGCGCGTACACCAACGTGGGACGGTTGCCAGCAGCGGCAGCACCTCCCCTCCCTCCAGATGCGGTGAGGTCGTGCGTATGGGGCTCATGTAGGCGGGCGGGCATGTGTGGCGAGTGTAGGCGGGCAAGCTCACACGAGGCAGTAATAGGGCGGGCAGCAGCAGGGCTGGCTAGAGCTGGCGGGCGCGTGGCCAGGACAGTAGGACAGGCTAGCACATGCAGGGAAGCAGCAGGGTGGGCGAACACATGTGGGGCAGCAGCAGGGCTGGTGCACATGGTGTAGCAGCAGGGTGAGCGAGCGTGGGGCAGGGATGCCTCGCACTGGTGGGAGGGCGTCGCCGCCGCCTGATGCAAGCACTGATGCGGTGACTGACCCACCGCTGGCGGCAGGCAGCCGGGGACAAAAAAGGAGTGAAATGGTACGTTTTGAATGGAAAAAATGTAGATCGTTAAGGATTGAAAGGCGTACATATTGGATGGTAAGGATTGAAATCTCTCGTTGATAGGTGGATAATGGTACTACACATGATTTATGGAGCTGAGACTCATCCCTGCAAGTATAACAGGGCCATTCTTAAGGATTATCTGGTCACTATAATCCAATAAAACAGTATACGCTTATGTTGTTCCTGAAGATTGTATTTCAACTATACCAAAACCGAGCCAAGGCATGTATTGGAAATATATTCTTTTCAATATTGTCATCTGATAAGATTAACAGATCTGAGTAGGATTGACATTAATATGTAGAGGTATTTTTTTTTGGCTCAATTCGTTAGACTTACGAGCAATAGTGTAGAAAGTGGTATAGCTTGAATACGTATGATACAATACTAGCATATATATAGAAAGTGTCTTCCTAGTTAAATTGCTTGTAGCAAGAAAAGTTCTTCATTATAACCATAGCCGTTGTTATTAAGAAGAGCGTCTTTACTATTTTAAAAATTTGCAGCTGGAATCACTACTTTTGTAATTCTAGGTATATTAGTTACTAAAAATCCTCACATAGTCATATTTCTTCCAGGAGGTGCCTGAACCTTTCATTCCTCTTACGAACGAAGATGAAGACATAGTTCGCCATGCTCTTCATGGCAGGAATAGGTTTTGCTTGATATCTGCTTTTGTCAAGAAGCAGCTGCATAACTAGCAGCATCTAAAAGTGTCCTTTTTGCAGACATGAGAAATTAGCGGTGCATGAAGCTTCAAATATTGTGATAACAACAGAGATCTTGAAGTGCTTGAATGACAAAGAGTGGCTAAACGATGAAGTATTTGCTGCGTATTTCATTTCATTATATGTTGTGCAATTAGTATATTATATTGCAGCGTATTTACTTTCTTTTACTATTTCAGGTCATCAATTTGTATCTTGATCTGCTAAAAGAGAGGGAACAAAGAGAACCTAGCAAGTTCCTAAAATGCCATTTTTTCAGCACCTTTTTCTACAAGAAGGTATGCCACTCTGATAAAGCGCGTTAGAACTTGATTGTTTTCGTGAATCTTCATATTTTGAGGCAGTCTTTGCTTGAAACTTGATTGTGTTCAGCACACAGTACCTATTGGCTATTGCAACCTCCAATTCACTTGTAAGACGGTTTCCAATATGAACTTTTGACTGTTGCTTTTTCTAATTGTTTGTTGTTTAATTTTCAATGTGTTGAAAATATAACCATGAAGTATTTTCTGCAATGAAAGTATGGTGTATAAGTAGTCAAAGCTCATTAAGTTTCACTGCATGCACCCCTCAACAACATCTATTTTGGAAGGGAGGTGAATGAATCTAGTGGATAGATAAAGTCATGAAAGTTTCCGGATGCGAGCAAATAGGATCACACCATTACCCTGATGCATATGTAAATTACTAATATTTGGATCAAAATATACCCAACAGCTCATCGTCTTTATTTATTTGCATGCACTGCCATCTCTTAGAGGTGGTGTTCCTATGTTGGTTGGAATACAGCAATGTTGCAAAATAAGCAAACTGTACAACACACCAGGACAGGAGCCCCACCAAAGCAAACTGTACAACACACCAGGACAGGAGCCCCACCAAAGCAAACTGTACAACCAACGAACTGAGAAACGCTATCTGTACATTTATAGTAAATTACAGAAGAGTTGTTGTTTGGGCGGATGGTGTCTATTGGCTTGGAGAGAAGCTTCCTTGAGGAAGATGAATTTCCCGTCCAGAAATGAAGGATTGCCTCTGTCAAAGATGTAGTTACTCCTTTATTTCCATATCTACCAGGCTTCGATGATGAAGATCTCCATGAAAAATGTGTGTTATGCTTCTGCCTTTGCTAGATCCAACATTGAGTACAACTCCGGTGCATGGTCCCGATTAATATTGAGATGTTGCCAGCATTCCATACTGAAATCAGAGGAGAAATAGAGATGGAATGCAGTTTCTTCTGTCTGTTGTTGGCACGGGACACAGTTAATAGTTATTCCCCTCAGTTTTGTAGTTCTTTCTCCATAGCGAATTTCTTGTGTCGAGTCTATCCATGAGCAATAGCCAGGTAGATACTACCAATTTATTGCTGTATTTGGAGCCCCAAAGCCAGATGAAAGGCCTTGGTGAGTGGTTGTGCTTACAAGCAAAGTGATAAAATTTTGATGGGTAGCAGTGTCCAATCCTATTTACCATAACTCATACTCTATTTGATCAAATACCTCATGACTCTAACTTCTATAACTTTTCTCCATGCTTAGTGCTTACATCATTCCTACATATTTGTAGTTTGAGAATTTGAATAGTATTTGAGTTGTAGTATAGTCTTGGTTCAGTTTAATCATTCTATAGCCATAGTATCAACTATCTTGTTGCTCCCATTTTATAATATGTTGTGACATGCTGATATTGTTTTTTTTTATTTGAGCAATGTGTACAGTAGTCATGACTCATGATAAGTGATTTTTTTTGGCCAAGACCAAGTTAATTGACCTCTAGTTATTCTCTTGTTTAATAGTTGAGTTCTGATGGATACGATTATAAAGCTGTTAGAAGATGGACCACAAAAAGAAAGCTAGGGTACAGTCTAATGGAGTGTGATAAGGTAAAAAGCTTCTTTGATTTTCCTTTTTCATTATTTGATTCAGCCAGGGTTTATTTTGCATCTTTCGAAAACTTGTTTTATGTCCAGATTTTTGTTCCCATACACAAAGAAGTTCATTGGTGTCTGGCAGTCATCAACATAAGGGACAAAAAGTTTCAATATCTGGATTCACTTGGCAGCATGGACATGAAGGTTTTGAGAAACTTGGTAAGTGGAATGCCCTCCCTCGTCCTGCAAAGTAGTAGTGTAGTGGTAATAGTGCATGCAGAAATAGAAATGCCAGATTGCATTGTTTTTCTCTCCATCATAGTTTTCAAGGCATCGGCTAGGTGACGATGTGGCATTGCCATGTCGTCCAGGCGAGCTGGGACCCTGTGACATCCTGGTCACCTTACGAAAAAACAGCCAAAGTGAGGAGAGGGAAGGAGGGAGAGGACCGGGAGGGTAATCCACCAAGAAGGCCAAGCAGCCGCCACCACTGCCATCCCTTCTGGTACCGACACCTATTGCTGGCCTAGATCTGGGTTGACCGGCAATCTACATGGGGGGTGATGGCAGTGTGAATCGGAGGGCAGAGTTTCGGGAGCAGGAGAGCCAGAAAGCAGCCAGGAGGACTTGCGGTGGGGAGCAGCAGCAAAATGAGGAAGTGAGCGGCTGAGGGAGGGAGACAGCGGCAGTGGCACTGGCTAGATTGACAGGGAATATCAATTGAGGTTGAGGAAAAGTAACCTAGCATATATGGGCTGGTTTATGGGCCATCCTCCTTTTAACGACATCTTCTCTTTTTTTTTTTCCTCTTTCCTTTTTTTTTTTCCCTTTTTTCTCATCCATGTATTTGTATTGTTATCGTTCGCTGGTAAAGCTTACCTTGGCTTGGCTTGGCTTGGCATTGTCTAGGTTGTTGGGAGGGGGTGAATCGCCGGGAAATAAATTATGAGACCTGTTCTCTCACAATCAAGAAATACCTTATTCTGCATGTGATATGTGTCCTTTTCTAACTGGAAGTCAGCTTTTTTTTCTCTAACTTGTAAGTTAATTTGTAATTATGATAGGACACGTGTCACATGCAGAATAAGGTGTTTCTTGATTTGTGAAAAACCAGGTCTCTTAGAATTTGTTTCCGACTCGCCAGGTCTCACATCACCGCCTTAAAAAAATTGCTCTCAATATAATGTTGTGTATTTTCTATGTTTGATGATTGTGAATATTTTATAATTTTGTTTTAAACTTTCCCCAGACCCTGCACAAGTGAAGCTACATGCACCAGTCTGCCTTTTTTTTTTTTTTGCGATTTAAACTTTCCCCTTCTTTACCAGGCCAGATATCTTGTTGACGAGGTGAAAGACAAAAGTGGCCAACAGATTGATGCCCTTTCGTGGAAGCAGGAAGGTGTACAAAACCTTCCTTTGCAGGAAAATGGGTATTTTTCTCATCCTTATTCCTAACACGGTAGCTTCTTTTTTTTTGTTGCTTGGCCTTCTGGCCTTGTGCATTGAGTAATGTACCAATGTCCTTTCCTTAAGAAAAGGCCGGGTGGCATCATCATTGTGAAACTTTTAGTTTCTTAAAGCTTTATTCGTGATTGTTGTTAAGTCACCATGTGAACTAACTGAGTTGTCCTTGACCCTAGATGGGATTGTGGCATGTTCATGCTCAAATACATAGATTTCTACAGCAGAGACATGGACCTTTTCTTTGGCCAGGTAATAAATTGTATCTTGCATTCCCCATCTGTTATGTTATTATGCATGATTTGAAACAAGATTGGATGTTATTTGAATTGGATGTCTTTTGTAGAAACACATGCGTTACTTCCGGAGGAGAACTGCTAAGGAAGTACTGAATTTGAGGGCTGAATAGTTCATGGTAAGTGTAGGTCACCGTTGCCATTTCATGATTTCAAAAGGTTTTTCTGTGGCTAAAAATGCACCTTAGTTACGGTCACCTCATGCATGTGGTTCAACTAAGTAATAGTGTTGTCATGTCCTAGCTGAGCCAGACATGCATGAGTACTCTTTTCCTTATATTTTACGATATCAAGTGGATGTATTTTTTTATCTGAAGCTTGCTCTAAGACAACTGTGCTTTGATCTCTGTTGTGAACAGGGTGAGGCTAAGGGTGCAGAGCTGATTGTTCAGGCCATTGCAAACAATACTTCTTTCCTTACCCTCAGGCATATTGAAGCTGCGAGGGAGATCTCCCATGCTATTTTGACCCCATTCAACAGGGAAACACACGACCTGTTGCTCAACCTCCAGCAGCTGAATGTGGCGAACAAGATCTGACAGCTACAAGCAAACTGGAGTGATTTAATGAATCTTCTGAGTCCTCAAATTAAGAACGCGATTGCTTTGAGATCTATGATTGTGTTGATTACTCGGTTCTTGTGGTCTTGGATCTATCTATTGCTGTAGTTGGCTCTGGACGGTAAAAGTATTGCAGGTTACCTGAAGTTAAGGCGTCAAGTGTCCAGGATATTCTTAAGAAACTACAGATGCATTCTACAAAAATTTTAGGAAATTGAAGTTTGAAAACTCATTGAGAAGTTTTATGACATCAATTTTGTTCGGAGGGGCCTGGTTAGAGTATACAGTCACGTGTCCATACTACATCGGGCCTGTTCGGTAGATTTTTTTTTTTAGCTGTAGCTGCTGGTTATATACACTAAGAGTGAGAAAAAAATGCAGCTGCAGCCAACAGCAGCAGCATAAAGTTGGGCAGCCATGAACGTCACTTGTATGCTTGGTAATCCTAAATTTGTCTTTTATTTACTGTTATGACCTATGGACATGTTGTAATCACCTGGTTCTTGTTTTTTAAGCCTTTGTAAATGGTATTCAAGCACTTAATGAGAATTTTTATGAATAAGTTTACCATATGACATACATCTATTTGTTGGTTGGGTAGTGTGAACAATTACAATATAAATAGTTTAAACAAAACGGTGTGTTGCCATCAAGTTGCCTTTCGCTCGTAGCGAAGCATGGGCTTTGAACTAGTAGTAGTAGAATGTAAAGTAACAAGGCGAATAAATTGTTGGTCTGGTGCATCCATTCGCAATCCAACACATCAAAGGCACAGAAGAAAACTAAACTTATACGTAATATTGTTGTAGGCTCTACAGCTACAGTATCAGGCTTTTTAAACTTCGAAAAGCAGCATCTGTTTGGTTTATATTATAATCTCACCTCTACTTAAAACTCATGTGATTATGTCTGTAATCACCTGTAATCACTTACATTTTTTTTACTAAACATCTAAACTACAAATACTGTTCTCTTTTCCATGTTGTAGAATGCTTGCTTGTTGCACAAGGATTTAAGATGGTAGAAAAAGCGAGATGTGTTTAAAATGAGGAGGGACAGAGACAGAGATGTATTGAAAATAAAAAAATATGTATTAAAAAGCGAGAATGATAAGTAAAAGAAGAAAATTTGTGAACTCGATGACAAGTAAGTTTTTTTTACGACTTTTGCGTTCTTACCACCTATAATTCATATTGCATAAGTTGTTTCGATAAATAATTTTGACATACAAAATAGATTATACAGATAAGATAGATAAAGTGATTTTTCATGAATAATCCAAAGTGTAAGCTATTATTTTAATATCATAATGCCTACCAAAAATCCTCTTACAATGGTTGGATTTTAATCAGCAGAGCCACCCAGTCACCCACCGCCACTGTTATTTTTTTTATAATATAACCCTTTTTTAAACTATTTTTAGACTTGTACCTAGGGGAAAATAATTTCATTTTTTTTAGAATCAGTTCATTCATTCATCGTCCATACTACAATGACATTGTAAATAACACTAAGAAGTTAGAGGTGATCTATCCACACAGACATGCAATATGATGTGACATTCTTGGCAAACATTAGCCGACACGCTCAACACTCTGAATCTTTATTACTTCCTCCCTCCTAATAGAAGCTTACTTCTAAGTGACTACAATTTTAACCAATAATTTTAATAAATTTAATTAATTGAAATAATATAATATAATTTTTTAGATAATAGAAAATTACAAATAAATCCAGCATTGGTCTCAGAGGAGATTACAACCATTATTCCAAGCACAAACCAAATGACAAATTTAACAAAAAAAACACTGGCAATGAAGGGAACTAAACAGTGATTCTATTACTAAATCTCTATCCAAAGTTGACGAAAATTTCTATTATATTATAAAAATATTTTTTATGATGAATTTAAAAGTACAAATACGAGGTTTTTAAATGGGACAATACTCAATTTTATCGCTCAACTATTATCAAAAGTTCAATTTCATTCCTTAACTTTCAAAAGATCCAATTTAATCTCTGAACTTTTATTTGAGACACAGCTTCATCCCATATCTGAAGTGGTTGCCCACCTAGCATGCCATGTCAGCATGGGCCATAACACGTCAGTTTCAATTTTAAATCTAAATTTCAAATCAATGTTTCGCTCAAATTGTAACTTTTTTATCTGTTTGAACTATCGTGTTTTTTAAAATTAATGAAAAAGATCATATAAGGATATAATTTTTTTAATGTTCAGATTGTGTTAAGTATTTTGGTGTTTTTAAAATTGAAAAACTCAAAAAATATGAATTTTCAATCGCATATGAAAATATGATTTGTTGTATTAATTCTAAGAAACACCATGTTTCAAATGCATCTGAAAACAGAGTTACAGTTTTAGAGAAAAATCGAGTTAAATAATTTAAAATTAAAGTTGATGTGGCATGAGATATAATGACATGACCTGCCATATGTGCAGCTATATTAGACAAAGGATGAAACTGAGCCTCGAACTAAAGTTAAATGATTAAATTGAACCTTTTAAAAGTTTAAGGATGAAATTGAACTTTTGATCATAGTTTAGGGACTAAAATAAGTATTCTCCCTTTTTAAATTTAACTGAACCTATAAGAATTATTGGTCAAAGTTATAATCAACAAAACTTAGAAATAAGCTTTTATTAAAACAAAAGGAGTACTTAGAGCATCTCTAACAGTTCTCTAAAAAGTCACTCCAAAAGGTATCTTTTGGGCAAGAAAAAAATTTCGGAGTTTGTTTTAATCATCTTCTCCAATAGATCTTTTAAATATAGTTTAAATTTTAACTAAGTAAACAACCGATTTCACGGTTAGTTGCACGAGAGATGTGATTGAGGATTTTAAAAAGTTTCCTAAATTTACTGGTGGATGGGGAATTTTTAGGAACCCTCAAAAGTAAGAAGTTATTTAGAGCAGCTACTGAGGGAGAATTTTTACACTATTTTCTTATAATTTAATTTAAAATGAATTAATAAAAAGTTTTTGAAGATGCTAACACATCGGTTGGTAGTTGCAGCGTTGTAGGCTAGCACCACGCCTCTTCGCGTCGATACGTGAGCTCACACCTCTTCCGCTGCCTGCCCCTCCACTGTGACCACACCCAGTGTTTATGATTTGTTTAAACCGCGTCGATACGCGAGCTCACACCTCTTCCGCTGCCTGCCCCTCTAGTGTGACCACCACCCAATGATTTCGTTTAAACTGCTCAAATCGCATGAAATAGATTTCCAAAAAACCTTAAAAATCGGCTTAAAATCGCTTTAAATCATAAATTTAAAATTTGAACAAATTGCTACAGTAATCAGCTGGTTTTTTCTGAGCAATTTCATCGGTTTACTGACTGATTTCTTCAGTTTTTATGGTTTTAAATTTCAAAATTTAAAATCCACCAGTTTCACCAGTTTATCGACCGGTTTTATTGATTTTTGATATTTTGAAATTTTTTAAAATTTCAAATTATTTTAAAATTTTAAAACGAAAACCGTTATCTCGTGAAACCAAACTGAACTAGTTTTATCAAAAATCGTAAAAACCGATTGGGTTTGAAAGGTTTTATAAACTTGCCACCACCACGCCGAGCTCGCTTGCCTTATCTCTGATTCAACGCTGATCTTGCAAAAACGAAACTTATCTCTGGGTGCCCTTGTCCATTTATTCACCATCATATTAATGTCGGAATAAAAACAAGCTCGCCGGGCAAACGACAAAATAATTTGAGATAATACTCAACATAGCCGTGAACTATGTTTCAAACCTCAATTTTATCCTTCATCTTTCAAAAAATCTAATTTAGTCTCTAAATTTTGATTAAAGGTTCACTTTCATCTCTGATTTAATGTGGCAGCATACGTAGCATGCCACGTCATCATGTGACACGCCACATAAGCTTCAATTTTAAATTATGAATTTTAAATCGATTTTTCTCTCAAAACATAATTCTATTTTTGAGCCATTTAAACCATTGTGCTTCTTAAAATTAATACAACAAAAAAAATATATAGATATATTTTTATATTTCTATTTTAAAATTCAATAATTTTAACATATTATATATATTTTTTATATTTTTTAAACTGCTTCACATCTTAACAAAACTGAATCTTAAAGCAATCCAAATGTAGGAAACACCAATTTGTGAATGCAACAGAAAATTTGGATAATTCAATTTCTTTGAGGTTTTGAAAATTTTAAAATACCAAAATATTTCAAAGGATAAATGAAATTTCCATGTATAATTCTTAACACAATCCAAACAGTGAGAAAAATTATATCCATGTAAGATCTTATATTTTGCATGAACTTGAAGAAACACGATGGTTCAAATGGATTAAGAAAATAAAGATATGTTTGATAGAAAAATCGATTTAAAAATCACAATTTAAAATTAAAGCTGACATGGCATGTTACATGTAGGGTATAACTTACCATTCGAAACGTGAAAACTGCTCGGGAGCGATTTGACGAAAACTGCGAAAACTGTTAAAACCGTTCGGTTTTTCGTTCAAATTTTAATTTTCAAATTTTGGGATGGTTTGGACGGCTCGAAAACGGTAAACCGCGTGGTTTGAGTGGTAAGCCGCTCAGTTTTTTTAAAAACTAGTGACAACGAAAACCGAGCGGTTTTTACTGAAAACCGCGCGGTTTTTGCTGAAAACCGCGCGATTTTTGCGGTAAACCGTTTGATTTATCTGAAAACAGATAAATTAGTGAAAAATAAGAAATTAGATGAAAAAGTACTGAAAAATTGGGCATGACCTATTCTAATTTCTTTTAATATCAAATTCATAACATACTTCATACACAAATAAAAACAGTTATTTATTAACAAATTTAAAGTTTGGAACACAATAAATCCATACATATATGTTGTTCATTCACAATAAATCCAAAGTCTATACATAGTTTTCGAGGCACATTTTACTTTTATATTGTATTCCAATCAAAATATATATTATCGCACTCTTCACTTGAGAGTAGTTGAATTCCTCTAATAGCTAACGACTCCGCTTTTGAATTCATTTCAAGATTGTCTCGTCTAAGCAGTAGTTGTCTCCTATTGTGAATATAACATGTTATAAAACTCTGAATTTTGCCATTGGTAGACCTATGTGGTGGGAGGTTTTGTACTATGATCACCGTACAGATAATTATAGTACTCATTACCTTGGCTGTATGAGGAATCACTTTCTGACGCAGAATAGTACATGCCGTAGTAATGCTGCCTTCTCTCCATCGATGTCTTTGTGACTGTGGAGCACCATGGTCCTCATCCTGTGTAGCATGGGTATAGTCTGTCTCGCCTGCAAAAGAAGTGAAGTGTAAAATAAATAAGTCAAAATTGTTCGTATTATGCGAAAAAATTGTTACCTGTGAAATGATGAGTTGTGACCGGTGCTTGTGACTCAGGAACCATACTGTCTGGTGGGTCTTCAGATGTAGTCCGAAAGCTGCTATCATTTAATTCTCGGTAGAGTGGGCTTCTTCTGGCGTCTTTAGAATCTGTGGAGTCGTCACTGTCTACATTCTTACCTTTACCTTTGCTTCTTAACCTCATCTTTTTACCACTTTTTTTCTGTCTTGCACTTTGAACCTTTCTCTTGCCTATGTGAGTATCACCCACATTATGATCCGCCTATTCAGATATTGTTGCAGCACGAGATAAGCTCAGCAACTGTCTACCAGCGTTATTCTATTTAACAAGACGGCTGGGTATAAGACTGTCAGTCTCGGTGCCCTCTTCATCAAGAACAGGGTCAGAATTGGATCTCCCATATTCCATCTATTCTCGAATAGGATTTGAAGAATCATACAACGATAGCTCCATGAGACGATCAAATGAATCAGTTTTTAGTGGCTTATATGTCCATGAAGCATCACGCATACGGATCCGAAGGTTATAGTTAACATACACCAGCTTATTCAATTTCTCATGAGATAATCTGTTACGCACCTTCGTGTGGATCAATACAAATGTACTCCAGTTGCGCTCATAACCACTGGATGATGTACACTATGAGACTATCTGTAATGCAAGCTGCTGGGGATGAGGTGTGTCACCTCCAAACATGTTTCACCAAGTTGCAGAAGAAGTATTCTTATCAACTGCCATCCTGTTGGCCAACTCAGTGGCGAATGAACCTTGTTTTCTTCTAAAAATTTCTGCCTCCTGCAGGGCGTGCACACACAAATCAGTTGATGCTATGCGTGTAAATACATCTCGAATATTATTTATCATATTTCGACCCATCCCGTAAGAATAGTGACTTCTTTGGTTCAAAGATCCAGCTGCACATATAACAATAGTTAGATATTGTTGCAGTAAAAACGAAAAATACAATAATGTTTTTTTAAGTACGTATTACCTGTATTCATAAAGGTATCATTACAAATGTCAACCATCTTACAATTTATAATGTCCATATACCTCTGCATCTCTCGCTCATCATTTCTATAAAGGGCTTCATACTCATTTTTACATAAATGATATCTGAAAAGTACTTCACTCAAGGTAGGGCTCTTGTTTTGATCAGCAAACCGAAGAAACACATACAAAGGTTGCACTGCATCTATCACGTGTTTCATTGAATCTCAGCATGACATGCTTGCTAGGCAGAAGTGAACATGCCTTCCATCCTCAGTATTATCAAATTTACTATTTAAAAATATCTTAGAACCCTTCCATGCTATAAATTTTTCTCTTTGACGAAGCATACTCTCAAGAAACATGTAGTTTGTGTCAAAACGTGTTGTATTCCATCTTATCAACTCACCACCAATAGCATTGGTCATCATAGAGTGCAACTGATTATGATTATACAACCAACGAGAAATATTGCGAGCCGACTGTATCATAGCTTTATGCTCAAAAAACTCACCAATAGCCTTTAGCATCAGGTTGATTGCATGGTTGCTACACAATATGAGGATACTTGTTTATTAGCAGCTTACATGTCTTTTTATAATTTGAACCATTGTCTGTAATAAACTGCACAATATTGTTTGCACCTACATCAATATATACCTTATTCATTTTCTGCATAAAAACGTTTCATTGTTCAAAATATTATAGGTACAAATAAAACAAATAGTGCAAAAAACGTTTCATTGTTCAAATATCATAGGTACAAATAAAACAAATAGTGCCATAGAATAAACATATGTCTCGTACCTTGAATATGAAGTCCGCAGATTGGCTATGCCCAGTAACATCACATGAGTTGTGAAGAAATATAATACTATTACAGTAGATCATAAAGTTTATCAAGCACATCCCTGTAGGGCCAGTTTAAGAGTCACATATAATCGTGACACCGTACATCGGCCACTCCATCTTGAATTTATCGAATTCTTTTTTGATATCTTGCTCATTAGCATTAAGATACGTGCCATCTATTTCCCTCCCAGTTGGGCTAGGCACGCCCTCACCTATAAACATTATAACACATAACATAAATATGATAACATATAACGAAACATGTAATACAATAAAATAAAAGTCTCATACTCCATCTCCGTGTCTCCTTTATAGCACTAACAAAGTATGGACTATCGGTTTTTCTACTAGAGATGGCTTCTGTATGAAATTTTTTTTTTGACCATGCGCGTCCAATGGTCTACTTTGCTAGCTTGCTCTTCGCAGTCTATGGACCTGTATCGATCCTAGTTTGAATCCGTTCATTACCTGACTTCTGTGATGCGGACCTCCTCATCATACCAAATAATCCAGACCCACCATCTCCCTGCGACGAACCAGAAGCACTTTGCGATGAACCAGCACCAGCACCATCACTCTCGAACTGGCCACCATACGAACGCTAACGCTGTCGAAATTTCTCTTCCTCTCTAGATAACTTTATAGCAGTCTGCATCTCCTCATCGTACTTCTCATTAACATTTCCCCGACCTGCAACCTGATGCTATCTGAGGGTCTGTTTAGCTCGGTCCTTCCTCTGCTCGGTGGTTCTATCAAGCTCTAGGCGAAAATAGTCCCGCACGTCCGTGAGAACATGAGGACACTCAAGTACACTGCTTCCACGATGTGCCAAATATTGCTTGAATCGTGTGGCACCATCCTCTCTCTTTACGGCCTTGCAATATTTGCAACGGAACCCAAGATACACGTTGTCTCCGTGCTCTCAATCCGAATCGGCCTGATCTGACATCTTACAACCAACAGTTCCTGAAAATGACCAATTATGTTTTAAATTTGCTAACAAATCAACCAATATTTGAAAAAAAAACATAAAAACAACTATCTCATCTTCTCTGCCACGGAACCCCACCAAATCAAACGGCTTTTCGCGCTAATCGGGCGGCTTACTACGCAAATCGTGCGGTTTACCGGTGGAGACGGCTAACTTCTCGAGGCATGCGGCTAGCCGCTTTTAGAGCGCGGCTTACCGCTCCAACCAGGCGGCTTACGGAGCGCCCGACGCGCACGCGGCTAGCCGAGCTTACCGCGTGGCTAGCCGCTTCTCCGGCGCGGTTTCCTGCATGCGGGCGACCGACGGCGCGGTGGGGCTTGCGGACGCGCCGTCGCAACGGGCGGACGGGGAAAGAGGAGAGGGGAAAATAGCTGTTGACCGGGTGTTGAAGATAATGTTTACTTATATATTTTCCATCTAATTTTCTTCGAATTTTTTCGTCACCAAAATCAAAATATTTTTAAAAACTGATTCAACCAAGAATTTGCATTTTTCATCTATTTTTTTTTACATATTTTTTTTATTTTGAAATCCACTAAATTTTCAAAATTCAAAAAAATTTAAATTCGAAAACCGTTAAACTGTCTGAACCGGACCGGAGCGGTTTGAGTGGTTTTTACAAAAACCACATGATAAACCGCGGTTTTGCGAACTCTGGTTACATGCTCACATGACCTGTCACATGTGCTGTCACGACATGTGAAAGACAAAAATGAGGGCTTTAACAAAAGTTGACCTTTTTAAAAAATTGAAGGATAAAAATAAGCTTTTGAACATAGTTGGAGGATCAAATTGAGTATTATCCCAAATAATTTCCAAAAACAGCCTGAATTCTACAAACGCACGCCGCGCTGTAACCCACTCCCCACCGTCTCTTCGGCGAAGCCGTCAACATCAAAAATTCCAAAAGCCGACGGCATCACCCTTTGCCTCCTTTTCACTCCGGCGATAGCCGGCGGCGACCGCCGAGTACAGTCCGCCGCTGGACGGAGGCGGGATCGATCCGGCCATGGACGACCTCCGCCCCTCCAAGCCACCGCCGGCCTCCGTCTACGATGATATGTTCGAATCGTACTTCAACAGCGCGGCGGACCACCCGGAGCCATCGCCCAAGGCTTCCTCCTCCTCTTCGACGCCGCCGCCCGTATTCGACAAGCCGGTCTTCGATGACGACCCCGACGCAATTGACCCCTTTGACACGATCCCCTTGTTTGGAGCTGGCAGCGGCGGCGGCGGCGGCGGTGATGATGATACGGAGGAAGACTTCCTCGGTGGACTTAAAAGCGCGGAGAAATCAAAGGACGAAAGGGATCCGAAGACTCTGGGGTTTGATGACGAGTTATTCCCTGGAATTGGTGAGAGCACCAGGTCGATGGAGCCGGTGAGGGATGCGAAGCCAGTGCCGCTAGTGGAGCCTGACGAGGTAGTCCCTGATGATGGTGTCACCCCTGGGTTCGGTGGGAGCACAAACCAGCACGATATGGCAAGGTCTGGACCGTCTGGTAGTTTTCTGCTCCGGATTTCCAATTTTGTTTCTATTGTTTTGTCTATAAAATTAGATTATCAGGTAGAAGGTGAGGGTGGATTGCTGAAGTTTGAGTTCTGCTGCTCCAGCTATTATTAGTAAGTTATGCTCCATTGCTGAAATGGAAGTAGAGGTCATTTATTAATGTTATATGGTGGCTAGTGGATTTCCTGATGCAATGCCAGAGGTATCAGCCTGATTCAAACATTGGGTAACAATAAGGATTGTGATATATGCCAATGTGGATTATGCTTTGATGGTCTATAGCACTCATTTCCACTAAATATAACTGCATGACAAGACAATGTTAATCTTCTTTTGAGCCATTACTTCCTGATGAATAAAAGATTTTTATAATCATTTCGGCTGTGTATGAAACACGTATAGATATTCTGTACTCTCTTGTTCACAGGCAATGCTTACAAGTCATCTAGTCAATCCTAGTCACCATGGGACCAACCAGCCCGTCTAATCGCGATTAGTTGGCCTGATTGTAATAGTAGACCCTAGTAGCCTTGGAACCGATCAGGATGACTAATCATGATTAATTGTGGGAGTCCGACTACTTGAAAACATGGATCACAAGTCCACTGATTTGAAGGTTTATTTGTTGCATTTGGAGTTTCTGTTCTTTTGTATGCTGTTTTCTGAATGTTGATAGGTCGTGTATTAGTTTATGGATGTTAAAATGATATGGTTATGCCTTTCTGGTTTTAGGATCATATCTGAGGTCTATATTAAAATAAAAAGAGCTTATCTTGTTCCTACATTTTTTACAGAATAAATATGAATAAGCATGTTACAACTTTACTCTTCAAAATGTTGAATAAACATGTCATAATTATTGATATTCTTATTCACAAAAACCTGCAAAAAGTTTCTAATGAACATATCATACTTATGCAAATGTAGTCAATTGAATTCTATAATTATGTTGTTGACCATTATGAATGATTAGTCTTTGACTGTGTTAGATGTTTACACGATGTGCCTGGTAGCTCATATTTTGTTTCAAGAACCCCTATTGGTGCATTTTTATGAATGGAAGAAAAGTTTATTTGGCATCCTGGAGGCAGCTTAAACTTGGAACTGCAGCAAAACTTGTTCTTCTGCCAGTGTGGCCTGTCATTACTCATTAGATACCTTTTTTAAGAACACAAACATTGGTCTTTTATATAAATTTTTTATTTACTTATCATTCAGAAGCGAGCAATTTCTTTAGCGTCATCAGAGCTCCGTAATTGTGCAATTCCGATTTTTCTTTGGATTATTTTCTATCTCTTTTTACCTTCTTGGTGGCACATGAGTTACATAGTTGATATTTTGAAAGTAATCTGTTCTAGTAACCTGTCTGATTTTATTCCTTCACATCGTATATTAGCTGTTTGTCTGAAGTTTAAGACTAGTGCAAAACAGTTTTTGATAACTACATTGTTTGCTTCTTTGATGATCATCACTGAATGAAATCTGTACAGGGATAATCCTATGAGAAGACAGGAACAAGAACCAATGTCATCCAGTAAAACGAGTGTGAGCCTGTCAGAGGACCCTTTTGGCATTTTAGGTGCTACACCCAAATCGGAATATTCATCTTTTGGATTGTTTTCAGATTTTGTGAATAACATTGGCATGCCTGCGAAGACAGAGAACACAAAGGTTGATTTTGCTGCTAATAATAGTGGGAGGTTTCAGGGTTCTGATAGGTTTGCTGGGTTTCCAAAAGCCATGCCATCCTTTTCATTTGCATCTGAAAAAGAGAGTAACACAACTGGAAGATCTGTTGACAGCATATATAGCAAGGGTCAGTCTAATCATATGCCAGTCCAACAAGGTTCAACAGATGCAACTGCCAATATATTGCCTGAAATGAACGTCTCTGAGCCATCCGTTATCCATAAGGTACCTATCGTCACTGATTTCCAGACTTTAAACCCATTTGCTAGGGATGACAGACTGCCAGAGAAGAACAAGTCTTCAAAAATGCCAGATGATGTGTGGCTAACTGTCTCAGATATTATTCTAGTGACACAACCTACAAGTGCCCCACCTCCTTCTCGGCCTCCTCCTCCACTTGTTACCAAGCAATTGCCAACCGAGTCTGTCACAACTGAAACTTATCGTCACTATCATAATCAAGGTTACCATCATTCTTTAGGCTCTGCAGATAGTCTTAAATCATCTCAAAATGATGATCTGGAATATTTTTTCATGGCAATGCCTGCTAAGTTTGCCAATGGACATCCAAGGGTTCTAAATCATGAAGGAACAGAACAGTACTCATCTACAGGTACTGCAAATTTCATGCGTCAGTCTAACCTGAGAGACTCTAAAGGCATAGACCAGGGGGATTTTGGTTCTTTATTCACTAGCAGTCAGTATCGACAGGAAGAAATAGATGAGAACCCAGAATTCTGTGTTCATGAAATGGAAAAGATAAATGAAAAAGGGAGATTAGAGAATGAGCGAAAACAAAGAGAACATGATGAGGAACAAAGAAAAGCAGAAAGGGAGAGGATAGAAGAGCTTGAGCGTGAAAGAGAAAAGGTGAGACAAAGGGAGCAAGAGGAACTGAAGAGGTGTGAAAAAGAGAGAGAGGCTAGGAAGGCTGTAGAGAAGGCTATTTGGGAGGCACGTGAAAGAGCAGCTGTTGAAGCACGCAAGCGAGCTGAGAGTGAGGCGCGCCGAAGGGCAGAACGTGCTGCAGTACAGAAGGCAGCATCAGAAGCTCGTGAGAGAGCTGCAGTGGAGGCAAGGGAAAGAGCTGCAAAATGTGCTTCGGAAGCTAAGGAAAGAGCAACTGAAGAGGCTAGGGAAATGGCTTCTGCCGAAGCCAGGGAAAAATTAGCTGCAGAATCACAGGAGAAAGCTGCTGCAGATGCTCGGGCAAAAGCCGAGCGAGCTGCTGTTGAGGAAGCTGCTGCAGAAGCTGTTGAGAAGGCCATTCAGGAGGCGCGTGATAGGGCAGCTGTTGAAGCGCGCATGCAAGCTGAGATTGAGGCATGCCGAAGGGTAGAACGAGCTGCAGTTCAGAAAGCAGCAGCTGAAGCTCGTGAGAGAGCTGCAGTGGAGGCAAGGGAAAGGGCTGCAAAATCCGCTGCGGAAATTAAGGAAAAAGCAACTGAAGATGCTGGGGAAAGGGCCGCTGCCCAAGCCACGGAAAAAGCAGCGGCAGAATCTCAGGAGAAAGCTGCTGCAGAAGCTCGAGCAAAAGCTGAGCGGGCTGCTGTGGAGAAAGCTGCAGCAGAAGCTCGAAGGAGGGCTGAAAGAGCAGCTTTTGAGAGGATTGCTGCTGAAGTTCGACAAAGGGCTGCTATTGAAGCTAAGGAAAGGGCTGCAGCTGAAGCGCGGGCAAGAGAAAATCAGCAGAAAACAGCAACAGCACAACCCGATCTTGAGTCATTCTTTGGTATGCCTTCTGTATCAAGCAGTGCTCCAAGGTCACAAACCACAACAACGGTGAGCATTGAGCAGCTGTAAGAGTTGATTCTGTTTAATTTCCTTGTTTAACCTTGTATTTTTCTTCATCTGATTTGATTTTTTTTAGAATCCTTTCGATGTTCATCCTCAAAGTAGTTCTGGTTCTGGTACAGTGAGAACTGCATCTTCGGGTTCAGCTTCTCCCTTCATGCAGCCTGCATCAAGCAATCTTATGGATGATCTGTCTTCTATACTTGGAGGTACTAATTAATATGTATGTCAAAACTATCATTGTTAGTAAAGTCTCTGCTATCTTAGAACTGATTTGCGATAATCAGTATTGTTGCTTTCAGTAGTGGACTGGGTGGCTACAAATCAGATCCCCAACAGGATTTAACATGTTTTATTTTTTAATTTTTAGTAAAAAAATATTATTCTTGCTTTATTTTGGGTATATGCAATTATCCAGATTATGATTTAATATTCTTCATACATTGCATCTTCTTCATCTGCTACCTTTTAAGAGTTGGGTGGAGAGAGGGAAGAAAGAAGGAAGCCAGGATTGGAGCGGGAACAAAGGATAATGGAGCGTGCGGTATACTAACCTACAAGCCCTACATTCTTTTATTTGGTAATTTCTAAGAGCTGTATGACTTATGACAGATGGTAATTATATTGCTATGTGTATGATAATTCAGGCAAAAGCTCTTGCTGAAAAAAATGAGCGTGACTTGCGAGCTCAGCGGGAGCAGGAAGAGCGATATGTAAGCTCTATATTATATTATTGTGCTTCTGAGCTTTTGGCAATTCCTGTCAATTTTGATATACGAGTAAATAATCATCCAATTCATTTGCGAAGTTACGCTATATTTCTCCTTTTACAGAGAATTGGTGAAATGCTTGATATTGAAATAAGAAGATGGGCTGTTGGGAAGGAAGGCAACATTCGAGCATTGCTATCAACATTGCAATATGTTAGTATCCTGTTTTTAATACTGGTATCTTGTTCGACCGCTTTGGGACTTTTGTACGCAGCCCTTTGCATTTCTGCTAGAGGCTGTTTCTGGGACTCAAACCTGTGACCATAGGGTCACAAGGCAACAACAGCTTTACCGCTGTGCCAGGGCTCCCCTTCTGTGAAATCCTGGGAACATTATGTGATTCTGAGTTCTAAAGAAAGAAGTCAGTCACTACTGATGATTCGAGGAAATGCATCCAGGAGTTCTTTGCTCGATTCGGATTCCTGGCGATGCAATGGTTGGAGCATATTCCCATAAAAAATGTCTTCCTACCACATGACTAAATCAGAATACATGTAATTAACGTCAGAGCAGTTCTCTCATGGCAGCATTTTACTATTGTCTAAACCTTTCTAAAACTATAGTGCTTTTCCTGGGAAAAAGTGCTGAAGCATGACAGAAGGGCTAGAAATTTAGCTCTCCTAGCCTTTTGTCCTTATCCTTTCTGTTCATATATTTTTATTAATCCTTGTGCAGATTCTTTGGCCTGAATGTGGGTGGCGACCTGTATCATTTACTGATTTGGTTACAGCTGCATCTGTCAAGAAAGAGTACCGAAAAGCAACATTGTGCATTCATCCTGATAAGGTGCAGCAGAAGGGTGCAAATCTTCAACAGAGATACATTGCAGAAAAGGTGTTTGATCTCCTGAAGGTATGATTAGTCCCATGATGTCAATGCAGATTTCAGTTGTCTTATGACCAGTTCAATTTAACTGTACCCTGCATTTCAGCTGCTATATATTTTTGCTCCTTTATGCAGCAGTGCTTTGAATGCTACCTTATTGTTATGATGTGAAATATTTTCGTGGATTGCAAGCATTTTGTTAGAAAATTTCTTATACCCTTTTACTGTGATGCAAACCAGGAAGCATGGAACAAATTCAACTCAGAAGAGCTCTTCTAATATCTTTTTTGGGAGACATGTTATTACAATTCTATTACTGAGGAGCTATTGGACATGACACAAGTAACAAGCTATGGTAGATGCTTTGTTCATTTCAATTCTATTGTGTAAGTTTTGTCATTGTTCTCTCATTTTATCGTTCCAATTTCTTTATCTTTGATATATGTAATCAATTTTTTTGTGTCGTAAAATTACTTGTGTTGTGTTGTGTTGTGTTGTTTACCCTTATTCAGTGTAAGTAAAACTTTAGAAAAATAACATTGTAAATATATCGATCCAAATGAGAAAGCCATTTTGAGAAGTGTAGCAATTACATGTAGATGCTATTTAGGCGGTGTAAAATTCTCCGTTCAAATATGTTACGTATTCTGTAATTTGAATTTTGTACCTGAATATTAGGGACTAGAGATGAGGCTCATTAAAAATTCAGATTCGAGCACTTGGGCTCGCTGCTGGTTGACAGCCCTAGACTCACCAGACTTGTCCAGCAGCGCACGAGATCCTCACCTGGACATAACTGTCTACCTTGCTCAGGTGCTCGAGGAAGCGGTAGATGACCTCGTCGCCGCCACCACCTGGGTGGTCTGGTGGCCTCCTACAGTGAAGGCGTCTGACTGATAGTAGCCGCGGGAGCTTGAGCTGGACACGTTCTATTTTGTGAAGGTGTACTCGTCCCCGTTGAGGCTTCGTTCGGCTGTTGGGGATTGATTACAATGTTGGTTTTGTTTCTTAGAACGAGTGAACCCATGCTAAAGTATGGCCGGAATAACACGGCAACAGATATGAGTTTTAACATTTATCAAGCTGGTAGTAAAAACCTAGAGCATTGACATCACAGTGGCTAGTTCTGAAACTGAAAGACCTTTAGTTCGCTACTGATTTAGGAGCTGAATTAACTGAAATAAACTTCGGTTCACTTCTGATTTAAGGACAGAACAAAACTGAACTAAACTTTAGCAAATATCAGTATTTTGAACCTCGTATACCTGCTTGTTTGGGCAGGAACCAAACTTCAGTTCAGTAATGATTTAAGAGTTGAACCAAACTGAAGTTTTCAGTGATGTATACTGAAATCAACACAGAATTAGGCACATCTTCAGTATTTAGTTATGTCAGCCACATAAACAGAAAACAGAACAATTAAAAAAACTTGTTTATTCAGTCATCAACAATCAGAACAATTTGAAAACTTGTCAATAATGCCAGCCACAGAAATTGAAACAGAGCAATTAAAAAAAAAACAAACAACAATGATTAGTAATTTTTTTCTTATTCTAATGTTCAAAAAGAATACTAGAATAGAACACGTTCTAGTTTAAAAACAGGTTTAATTTTTTCTAGTTCAACAAAGAAAGCAAGATACCCAAGTCTGTAATCAACAGAACAATGACATTTACTAGAGTATCTTGTAGATTGCCGAGTCTGTAAAATGTTGTTCGGTTGGGCAGAAATTGATAGCCTGATTACTATAGACAGAAACATAACACTTCAAAAAATTTGATAGCCTGATACTAAGACTTAAGCACCACTTCAAAAAATTTGCCGATAGCCTGATACTACAGACATAAGCACTGAATTGATTAAATTTGCAAGGTTAGACAGTGCTCATAGAAGTCACCTACTGCTAAGCCATTTCAGTTGTGTGCAGGGGTGAAAAAAAGCTCGGTCCGTGGATCATTTCACAAATTATTTCGGTCTTATTTAATTTTAGTTAAAAAATAAATAGAAATTTAGTTCGACCATAATTCGATCTGACTCTCACTATTTTTAGTTTATTTTCTTCTATCTGTTTTCACCCCTAGCTGTGTGACAATACCCTCCGTGCTTCTGACACTCACAAAGAGCAAAATAACCTGAACTAATTCCTCTGCTACGGCAGTGTAGGTGAAACAGCAGTGAGTCATTACCGTCACCTAATCCAGCAGCCTCAATGAAGCCCGCCTCGTGAGACCACGCCGTTTTAAAATCCGACGCTGCCGCTTTATTACACCGCAAGAGGACAGGTGATAGGCTCTAGGTGTACTCCTGATGAATCTTTGTAGGTTGAAAATGGACTGATATTCGATCTGAACTCTAACTCGATCTTATATTTTTTTTAATAAATCTTACTTTTATCCAATCCAAATTTGTGATATCAAATCCAATTCTGTTTAGCCTTTTAAAAATAAGATCGAATCAGATCCTAACCCGTTTAAAGTATTAGAACCGGTTCAATAATAATACTATTTATTTGATTCATAGGCTGCTATATTTCTCTACCTCTTTTATTAGATTTAAGGGACTAGATTTAATACACATGGACAATGCAGGAGGCTCTTGCAGCATTAGAATGAATATGATCCGTGGACTATGGACTATTTCTAAACGGGCTATAATCAAAATCCGATTTTTTTAATCACGATCCAACTCAATCTGATCCTTCCTATGCAACAATCCATAATGATACCTAAAAATTCAGCCCAAATGTTACGAGACCCGTTCGATCCTCTGACCCATTCGGCCCATTTTCAGGTTTAGATGTCCTTATCAAGAAGTATAAGCCCATGCACCAAACATATTATATTATTATTTGATTGCCCAAATCCTTCAAACAGATTAGGATACGATCAAATCTTATTTTATAAAGAGCTCAATCGGATTGGATTTGAAATGACAAATTTAGATCGATAAGGGTAGGATTTATTAGAAAAAAATAAAAGTCGGGTTACAATTTAGATCGAATCTTGGCCCATAAGCCTTTGTGCTACCATCAGATGACGACGAATTGAATAGGACTTCCAGCGACTCCTTTGCTGGATTGAGTCTTCCTTATTCGATTTCTTTAAAGTCGAACATTGGTTTCACGAGAGAGTATTTTTTAAAATGTACTTATTTTATGTATTATTTCAGTAATTATTGGGAAAATATATTATTTGAAAAAATCCACTTGAGATACCCAAAGTTCCTCTGCCTCCTCAATTAATCTTAGCTATTGATTTTTAAAATTAGTACCATGCCTACCATTTTTAGTAAAGTTCACAACTTAAAGTACCTTTACTAAGTACCTCTCTGCTTTTAACAGTGGATCTAATCTCTACTTTTTTAAAAGCACAGTTTTTTTTTCTACGTACATCTGGTAAACTATGTGCACACAGAAAAATACACTCAGAATTGTCCCTCTTACTGATCTAACGGATGAGATACATGCTTAACTATCTCCTTCAAATCCAACGAATGAAATCGTTTGGATCTCCAGTAGCACCAGGTGCACTGAGGAGCGAGCTAACAAAAATAAAATAGAAAAGCCTTCTGCCAATTTTTTAAAAAAATTAACGAAGCCCTCAATCTCGGTCCCCACCCCTCCCTCCATCCCCGGCGTCCTTGCCCCTCTTGCACATCACCGGCATCCCCGTCCCTCTTGCACATCCCCGATGTCCTCGGTCGCCACTGCCCAGAGCCCTCCCTGCATTGGCTTGTTCCTCTCCCCCTCCCTCCTTCCATCCTCGGTTGAAAGGATTAAGGACACTGAGAAAGGGTGTTTGAATCGGTGGATTTATGGAATTTAAATTCACTATACAATTTAAATTACAGGACTTGATCACAATGAGAGCAACCTATGCAATTCTAGTACGCTAAGACCTCTAACAATGCTGGTGAAATGAAATGACAACAAATACTAGTACGGTATCCACCAAAAGGAATCACAAAAGGCGTGTTTGCTTTGCTGCATGCGGCCCGGTCAGGTTGGCTGCGTGCAACCAATGGCTGATCAGTTGGCTGCATGCATATCAGAGCCAGGCTACCGTCATGCAAAATCGGAGCTGGGCCTGGCTTGCTGGAGATGGAAACGTGTTTCCCATGAGCCAGGCTCCGGTGATGCAATCATAACACATAATTAATTATTAATCAGTATATATTTAATAATATTTAAATAATTTAACTTAGATAAATATTTCATAGAATATATTATGTATTGTAAGTATATGTTTTAACTAAAAATATTATAATTAACTTATTATTAAATTTTTTTAATTTAATATACTAGATGCTCATATGATCAACCAAACACTATTTCTTCTCAGCCTGCCTCTCTACATGCAATCTACTAAACAGACTATTCTGTATGTAGTCAGCCTGGCTACAATGAACCTATCTCATTGCATACGAGCCAGGCTGGGACATATAGGCAAGCAAACAGACCCAAAGTAACCTCTACTCAACGAGAATGAAATGCGGAAAGAAAAGAGTGAGTCAATAGAATGCTCAACGATATTTTTCTTGAGGTCTCGAAAGGCTGGCATCTTCCCCTAATTCTTGTTGGATTACTCCCATCGGAGTACCGGTCTCACCTTCCAGTCTTGTAACAATGCTTTCTAGGGTACGCTTCACTTCCGGAGTAAAGTCGCCAATGATCCCGGCTGTAGCGAACAATACTCGCTCGTAAGAGAAAGCCTCCAATGCTTGGACGCTCTCTCTTGGTGTCTCTTTTGAGCGGGGATCCGAAACCACTTACAAATTTGCGTCGTCTTTCACAATCCTCTCGGAAGCTCGAACACCGACTTTTAGCCGATCTAGACTGACAAACAAAAAGTAATAGGCAAAGATCAATCCTCTCAAAGCTCTACAAGCTCTAAGAAGTGTATGAATGCTCTTAGTACTCTTCTACTAGCACAAAAGATCTCCAATCTTAAGTTATGCTTTCTTTTTGATGTCCCTTGGCCTCTTGCAAGTTTGCTTCAGCAATTTAGACCTCAGACACATAGGAAAATGTTACCCTCCACTGTTTAAATAGGTTTTAAACCAGAAACAACAGTTGGAACCTGATGTTATAAAGCTGTCTATTTTATCCAGTTAGCGGACTGTTCGGTAACTCTTCACACCGGACTATCCGATGCACTACTAGACTGTCTGATGACTCCATATCTATACAGACTAGGAAACATCCTCTCTAGCATTCATTCCATATGACACCAGACTGTCCAGTAACTATCACTTTTAGACTTTCAGAGACACCTCTTCTGAACTTCGTCTTTAGGGACTGTCCGGTCATTGACCCACTAGAATGTCAGGTGATTTCTGGGCTCCAGAAAACACCTCGTTTGGACTTCGATCTCCTGGCTCATCGGACTATCCAGTGACTCCTCATGAAGCTAGAACTTTAATCTTCATTTTATCTTGATTTTGGCTTCATTCACTTCATTTCCTCTGCCATTGTAAGCTTCATGACCTTTGAAGTCCCCTTAAAGGTATGATTCGATTTTGGTGATTGAGTGAACAACCATAGATAACATTTGTGTTGGAGGTACCACCCGCTAATTCTACATTAATATGGTAGGCTTCCTCAGTAGATGACAAGAATGATCCCTAGAAGAGTTGCCGGACTTCGGAGGATAAGGCTAAGGACTAGCTAGAAAGTCCAAAAGAACACCAGTACTATTAAGGGGGTAAGGTCATTTGTCTTCCGTCATACAAGTGTTTGAGGGTGTGAATGCTCCTTAGATTCTCAGAAAGCACTAAAGATGACAGAGAAAGCGAAGTCGAAGATCGGAGCTCAAAAAACAGCTGAACACTCAGTCACCGGACAGTCCGGTGAGATCACCGGATATCCGGTGAGACCTGGAGGAGCCAGTCCAGAGAGAGATGCTCTCTAGAGTCATGGTCGAGCAGTCACCGGATAGTCTGTCGGTGCAATGACCGAACAGTCTGGTGAGTCAGAAGCTGAAGTCCAGAGAAGATGTCTCTAGGAGTCCAGAAGTGAAAGTCACCGGACAGTTCGATGAAGGTATGCACCGGATAGTCCGATGTCCTATAGAGTGGACTCCAGAAAGGGTGTTTCCTTGGTAGAGAAGGAAGAAGAGTCACCGGATAGTCCGGTGGTTCAGTCATTCGATAGTCCGGTGATTGTATAAAGCAGTTAGCTTTATGACATCACGTCCCAACGGTTATTTCTGGACTTGGAGCCTATTTAAAACGTGAAGAGGGATGTTTTCCTGTGTGACCTTGATCAGATTTGCCGGAGCCAAGTTGTGAGAGCCCAAGAGACACCACTAAGAGAGCACATTGCAAGATTAGAGAACTTTGGTGCTAATAGGCGAGTGATAGGGAGCATTCATCCAATTCTAGAGCTTGTAGGGATTGAGAGGAGTGATCTTTACCTATTACCCTTGGTGTGGACAGCCTAGCCCGGCTAGAAGTCGACGCTCGAGCTTCCGAGTAGATTGTGAAAGATGACGCTAAGTTTGTACACAGTTTCGGGTCTCCCGCTCGAAGAGACACCAAGAGGGAGTGCTCGAGCCTTAGAGGCTCGCTCTAGCGTTTGGGTATTGTGTGCGACAGCCGGGCCGCCAGTGACTTCACTCCAGGAGTGAAGCATACCCTTGTGAGCATCGTTTCGAGAACAACGGGAGGGACCGGGACTCCAACGGGAGTGGTCTAACGAGGATTAGGAGAAGGCGCCTACCTTCTGAGACTTCGAGAAAAATTACTGAGCATTCTCTATGTCACTCTCTTTATTTACCGCATTTACTTACCGTTTGAGTAGTGTGATAGGTTGTTCTTTCATTTCTCTCGGTGGCTATCGTGTTAGTGTTTGCTTGTTGTTATTTCTTTATCACTAGCATCTTTAGTGGTCTTGGCCTACTAGACTTGTTTAGGTTTGCTTTCGTTGTGATCAAATCTTGTAGTTTAAGTTCGTAGCAAAATTAATACTATAAGTCCATCGATTGAACCTCCCTTCTCAGTGTCCTTGATCCTTTCAAGTGGTATCAGAGCCAAGTGCTCATTTCGAGCTTCAGTGCCTTGAGTAAGGATGCCGAATGAGATAGAGACTCTGCCCGTATTCGATAGGGACGATTACTCTTATTGGAAGGCTCACATGCAAGCCTACCTTGAGTCGATCGATGGGAAAGCGTGGCAAGTTACTAACCATACTACGAATGACAATGAGAGACTTGATCTCATTTTCATTAAATTCAATGCTAAGGCCAAAAATACTATGTTTGAATGCATCTCTAAAAATATCTTTTCTAAAATCAATGCATCATCCACCGCGCATGAAATTTGGGTCCAATTGCAAAACATCTATGAGGGTTCCTGTGAAGCCAAGGAAAAACGTTACTATATTCTTAAGAATAAATATGATTCCATCACAATGCAACCTCATAAAAAAGCTAATGATGTTTACTCTCGTTTGCATGTAGTGGTGGAGGAGATCAATACTTTGGGCCTCATGGACAAATTGATGATGTTGAAATCATGAGGAAGCTCTTAAGGATGTTGCCGCCAAGCTATAACTCTATCATCACGTGTCTCTTCCAAGCCAACTTGGTTACTCTCACTGTTGACGTCATGCTAGGCAAGCTCACGGCTTATGAGGGGTACATGTTGAGCAGCTCCACCGACTCTTAATTGCTCAAGAATCTTGCCCTACAAGTTGATCAAGAATCACCCAATGGCAAGAACAACAAGAAGAAAAAGGTGGAGAAACATGAGGATGAGGAGAGTGATAATGAGGATCTTGCGCTCTTGATGAAGTTATTTTGTAAGAGAAACCCTCATCTTTCAAGAGGAACTCCGGGTGCTTCACTTGTGGCAAGAAAGACCATTTTGCTAAGGTGTGTCCCAAACCCAAAAAGGAGAGCAAGAAGGAAGCATCTAGTGAGAGTGATGATGAAGAATGCAAACCGAAGAGAAAATTCAAGAAGAAGTTCTTTGTCAAGAAGGATAGCAAGAGCACGGAGAAGAAAAAGTCTCCGCACAAAGCTTATATTGTTAGTGAGTGGCTCACTGATGATGATTCGGACTCTTCAACTCCTAACGAAGAAGAACTCGCATGTATTGCTATGACTAGCTCCACCAATGAGCTACCACCACCTCCACTATGCTTGATGGCCCGTAGTTATGAGGGCTTCATTGATGAGGACGATGATCTTAAGGAAGAGGTGGAGAGCTATGATGAAGAAGATGATAGACCAAGCTATAATGATCTTGTTCTTTTCCTTAAGCAGGCCAATAAGACCATCATCAAGAAGTCTAAGAACATCGAGGTGGTGACCAAGAAGCATGAAGCGGCGGTATTCCGAGTTCGTGAGCTTGAGGGGGAGCTCAATGCACTTAAGCACTCTCATGGTGTTCTACGTGAGTTCTATGAGGATCTCAAAGCGAGACACGTAAAGCTAAGTGAGAAGCATAATGCGTTGGTGCGCTCTCATGAAGCACTTGATCTTGACTCTCTTCTTAACTCTCAAAAGCATTTAAATGAAGCTTCTACTTCTTGTAATCTAACCCACTCTAAGGAGAGTACTACTCTTGAGTCATCTATTTTGAAGGAATACACCAAGCTCAAGGAGAAGAGAGAGGTCATGATGGATGCTTTTGAGTGGCTTACTAGAGGAAGACAAATTCAAAGGAAATCCTAAGCAAGAACCTCATCAACAACTACAACCACAAGGGCTTAGGATTATATCCTTCCTCTATCAACATCATTGGCAACCAAGATGAGATTCCCGAATAGATAGTCCCGCCCATGACGGATGACTACTATTGCGAGAAGTATTGTCTTAATGGTCACCGCTCCAAAGATTGTCCCAAGGTGAGCAAGCCTAAGATTATGCCTAATGCGAACCTTTTCTATGAGGATATGCATTACAAGCTTTTTAGGGATAAGGATGGAAAAGTGAAGGCCAAGCCGCTTGGACCGTCAAATGACAAGAGGACAATAAAAAAGATATGGGTCCCCAAGGTGATCGTGGACTGAGAGAAAAAGCCAAAACTCTCTTCGGTTCCCAAAAAGAAGTGAAGGGACCTAGGTGGTGGACCGTGAAGCGAATTGAAGATTTTTGAAGTCCACCACATGTCGATCGAGCTACAATGCCAATCTATTCTTCAAGGAGGTTATTCTTGTACATAGTAGAGTAGGTTTCTTTTCTTGCAATGCATGGTAGATAGAACTCCTCTGTGGATTACATGTTTGCACTATCATGCATCATGTGTAAAAAGATAAAAGAAAAGAATAAAAAATTAGATCGGTACCTAATCACTTTAAGATATTCATATACATGGGGGAAGAGCTTGAGAAGGTGGTTTGGCTATCTCAAGGCAAAGAGACAGGCATATGGTGAATAAGCTTGAGATGAGTCGAACATGGCACCGAATAGGTTTCTTTATGCAATGTCTTTAATTTACTTACATCTACATGGCATGCTTTAAATTCTCTTGCATTAGAGTAGCTTGTTTGCATGCATTTCATATAGAACCACGGAGGAGACGTGTTATTCTATGGAGAAAGTGACTACATTATCCATATAGATTCACATACTTCATAAAGAGTAACCAAAGTAATATTGTGCGCTTCATGCCCATTGAACCCTGTATTTAACGGTCTCTAACATCTATTTACGTGGATCGTGATCTAAGTGTTCATACATTCCCTTTTTGGAGCCTCCTTCTCGCTTTGGTGTTTATCGTTCGATCTTAATTGTGATTTGCGAAAATGTTAAACTCTTCGTGAGTTATCTATTTGCAAAGGAGTGTTTGAGAGTTTCCTTTCTAGACAAGTGTGGTGTTTATTTGGTTCTTTGGTGAGAACACTTAAAGTCTAGAAAGAAATTCCTTGATTCTGCAATTCTTGAGGTCATCGGACATTCCGGCGCCTTCACTGTACATTCCGGCGACTGTATCTTTGGATCAGTCACTTGGCAGAATTGGACGGACACCGGACAATTCGATGATATCACCGGACAATCGGAAGATATCACCGGAAAGTTCGGTGACAAAAAGAGAAAGCGGGTGTCTTTCTGGAATTGGAATTTTCTAGACACCGAACTGTTCAGCTCTTTGTAGTCGCTGGACAAATTTCTTGGACCGAACAAACCGGTGGTCTCCTTGATCGACGAAATCTCTGCCATCCATTTTGATTCCTTTTAATCTCGGTCGTTGAATTGTTTTAATCTAAATGCACGTGGGGATTCTTTCTTTTCCATTCAAGTCCCGTGCGTCCTCTGCCTTGCCGACGAGCACATCGCCGCCTTGCCGCCTCTTGCCCTTGTGGCCTCCCGCCGCCCGTCCCCCCTGCCGCGCTCACGCGCACTCCTCCCGTAGCGGAGCTCTATCTCGCTGCCCGCTGCTTCGCCCGTGTCTGCCCTAGCCCGCGCTGCAGTCGCTGCCATCGAAAGCCCTAGCGCGCCGCCGCCCTTGCTTCGTCGCCATGCACTGCGTCACCACAGGCATCGCCGCTCACCGTCGTGCTGCCATCACTGCCCCAGCTTCCACGCCGTCGTGCTCAACCTAGTCATCACCTCCTACTCTCACGCAAAACCCTCATGGGGTTTTTGATTTCGAGGTGATGGAACGTGTTCCGACGTGATTTTTCGGCGATTTCAAGCATTCTTCTGCGGGGTATTGAGTTCTATCTCTTGCATTTCATATTTCCCGCATGTCTTTTTTGTTAATTAATTACGGAAATTGGTAGTATTTTCTTAAAGGTTTCACCTTTCATTTTCAATTGACATGATTAGTTGACAATTCCCGTACTTGGTGCCATATTGAGGTCATTGCTTGCATATTCTAGTATGGCATTGAGTCTTCTGTCACTAGCGTCACAATTTGGATGCATTGCTATATTATGAATTGTGGCTTAGTCTGTAGATATCACTGTTGTGCTTATTTGTTTTATTTGATCGGTGATATGTCCTTGATTCCACCGCTAGGACTTCTTTTAGAGTCGCTCACTTTTTTTGCTTACAACCTATATTTTATTTTTATGTGGTGCAGTGATAGTTGCACAGTGGATCAGGACAGAGTCAGTGGCAGTCCAGAACTCTCTGTCAGTTCAGTGGTTTCTTGGACGGGTTAAGAGTCAAGCTCTTAATTCTATCTTATAGTGTCAGATGGTCAGAGTTTCTTGCAGTTGATCTCTCAGTGATAGTTGATAATATGGGCAGACAGAGACCGAGTTCATAGGAGAAGGGGAGGGACAAGGCCGTAGAGCCTGAGAAAAAGAAGAAGCAGAGGACAGACGACCCTGAGTGGGACAGCGCCGTAGCTGCAGTAGACATTGACGTTCCTCCTTCTAGGAGGCCAGGTGCTTTGAGGATAGGCTCAGCTGAGTCCCAGAGGGAGTTGAGGAGGTCGACCTGTCAGAGAGTGACGACCACTCCTCTAGTGTCTGAGGCGCAGCTGCAGAGAGCTCCTACCAGTAGGCAGTCGAGAACCGCGGAGGGAGAGGTAGTCCAGAAGAGCTCATAGCAGAGGACATAGAGGTGTCCACATCAGAGGACTGGAGTTTGTGAGATGTGCATTTCCAGAGCCGAGAGAGCTTGCTGGGCCATGGGTAGGATTGTTGAGGTTGAGGTTGATCTTCTGAAGCTGAAGGGCCTAGCCATCAAAGCCAAGAGGAGAGTAGATTCATTGCTTGGGTCCTCGCAGAGAGACATGCGAATGCTGGTCAGTTTTAGACAGTACTCCAGCGGAGGATCTTTGAGGCCTATAGGAGGCAGCTTGCCACTGAGGGCAAGAGCTCAGTGTTTATAGCACATCGTCACTGTTCTTTAGAGGCACTGAACAGATGAGCTAGGGTTGACATGGAGGAGCATATCTCTTTTCTCTCAGGTTTGTCAGATTTGGTCACCCAGCCCTTGAGGTACAGTGAGGAGGTAGTTCTGGAGTTCTATGCCTTCTTGTGGATCTCCCCGAATCATTCATATCTTTGGTTCATGTTTGAGGGGAGCCACACCGGTTTGAGAGGTCCGATGTCTTGACTGCTCTTGACTTTGTATCTTCAGAGACACGGATCCACACTTTGGTCCATCTGGATTTCTCACCGCTGTTCAAACCTTTTGGAGGGATCGAGCCTAGTGATGAAAGACTGAGTATTGCCTTCCCGCCACCTCATGAGGAGCATTACTCGAGGCACCCTCTGCGCTTGACACACGAGGCTCGTGTTCTTCGAGTGTTGCTTGGGAGGTTGATAGCACCTCATGCTGCTATAGAGAGAGAGTTATTATTCTGCATCAGTGACTGCCGTGCTTTTTTGCTGAGGCATGAGATCTTTGATTTGACTGACTTGTAGCTAGCTCAGATGGAGGATGTGATATATGAGAGGATTGGAGCACGTCAGTTACCATTTGCCTCCTACATATGGCTGATGCTGAGGAGAGCTAGAGTTATGACTGAGGAGGAGTATGCAGTGTTGCCAGAGATCACCACCTCCAGCCTAGCAGAGCCATTCGACTCCAAGGTTCTTCGGGTTTCTGCTTCTTAGAGCATCTCAGGAGGAGAGGACACCACAGCCCTAGAGGATGTCGACACTGAGGCTTCGGAGGGAGCACAGCCGAGTGCTGGGAGCACAGAGGCCCCAGGTGAGGCCGAGACTCCTACCTCTCAAGCTAGACTTGACCCTGGTCTTGTTGCCAGATTAGATGCTATTCAGACAGAGCAGGAGGAGTAGAGGAGGTTCAAAGAGGAGCAGCCTGAGCTTATGCATCGAAAGAGGATTGAGTTCGAGGAGAGGATCCGACTCGAGCGCCTCCATGTTGTGGAGCGGCTTTGGATGGAGAGAGAGCTCGCAGATGAGAGGAGACGGCAGGACAGAGAGTTTTATGAGAGGTCGCAGCACACTCAGTTGGAGATGGCAACGGCTATTTCATATATGTCTGCCGGTTTCGAAGCTATAGCATCATATCTCCAGGGGACTGGTATGCCTCCTCTTTCAGCATTTTCGACGACTACGCTGCCAGGTCGCCTGCCTTCACAGCTGTAGCTTACTGCACCTCAGCCTCAGCATTCTTCAGTGTCAGCATTCGCATCTGAATTGCAGAGTTAGAGTCAGCCGCAGCAGCAGTCCACATTCTCTACACTGCTCATAGCCTCGCTTTCACCGTTCGTACCTTTTGGGGTAGCCAGCACAGTCACGACTACTGGAAGGGTCAGTGTTCCTGTTACATCTTCTCAGTTCTCTCCAGTTTCCTCGTACTCGATGTTGGTACTGTTTGCTTCAGCTGAGCCGAGAGTGTCAGTGTCGGCATTAGAGTCAGGGACAGCAGTTGGTAGTTCTTCTCTTGCTCAGAGAGTTCTATCTTTTAAGGCTACTACTGCTAAGTCAGCATTGACAGAGCCATCGCCCGAGGCTTCATAGTCAGAGCTTGGAGCTACCACAGCCGAGCAGCTAGTGCTTCAGATGCAGATATTCTAGTTGAGGCTGGATATTCTCCAAAGGAGGCAGCTCAGGCCCTTGCCAACGTAGATCAGCTAGCTTCAGTTGAGGGCAAGGAGCCATCCCTGACGTCTTCCTCTAGCTTGAGTGCCTTTGATGATGTTGAGCAGCCAGAAGGAGACCAGCCAGCAACAGCTCAGCCAACAGAGGAGCAGGACTAGATCTTCTGTAAGAGTTGGGTGAGAGATATGAGATGTACTGTTCTGAGTGTTAGCTGTCTAGGGGGAGGTTGTGAATGTGTAGATAGAGCTTCTGGATCTTATTTGTTAGATTTCATTGGCTATTCGTGACATTTTGATGAGCTTGTTTTCATTCGACTCTTTTAGCTCATTGGAATGAACTTAGTTTTTAGACTAACCCCGTGGTTTTTTTATGTATGGCTCCTAGTGCTTAATCTGTTTTGCAGGTTCTTTTGCGCATGTGCGCTCCTGTCTCATTCTCTATCGTGCACGATTCTTTGTCAAACCAGTGTTCTCCCTCTCTATTTGCTTCTTCGATGCCATCTTTTTGGATGATTACATGACAAAGGGGGGAGAGCTACCAAATAGGGAGAGAACCAAAGGAGAGTGTCGCTTCCTACCCACGACAAAGGAGGAAAACTCTTGCAAAATTTTTTTGAGTAGTCATCAAGGTAAGGGGGTAAGTGTTTTTTTGAGATGTATTTTATTCTCTATCTTCTTTTATTTTGTTTAGACTGTTTGGGAATACTATAGTTGTCATCAATCATCAAAAAGAGGGAGATTGTAAGCTTAATGACCTTTGAAGTCCCTTTAAAGGTATGATTCAATTTTGGTGATTGAGTGAACAACCATAGATAGCGTTTGTGTTGTAGGTACCACCCCACTAATTTTACATCAATATGATGGACTTCCTCGGTGGATGACAATGATGATTCCTAGAAGAGGAGTTGCCAGGTTTCGGAGGACCAAGGCTAAGAAGTAGCTAGAGAGTCCATAGGAACGCCAGTACTATTAAGGGGGTAAGGTCATTTGTCTCCTGTCATACAAGTGTTAGAGGGTGTGAATGCTCCTTAGATCCTCATAAAGCACTAAAGATGGCAGAGGAAGCGAAGTCAAAAACTGGAGCTCGAGAACCAGCTGAAGACTCAGTCACCGGACAGTCTGGTGAGGTTACCGGACAGTCCAGTGAGCCCTGGAGGAGCCAGTGCAGAGAGAGGTGCTCTCTGCAGTCGTGGTCGAGCAGTCATCGGATAGTCTGTCGGTGCAATGACTGGACAGTTCGGTGAGACAGAAGTTGAAGTCCAGAGAAGGTGTCTCTAGGAGTCCAAAAGTGAAAATTACCGGACAGTTTGGTGAAGGTATACACCGGACAGTCTAGTGTCATATAGAGTGGACTTCAGAGAGGGTGTTTCCTTGGCAGAGGAGGAATAAGGGTCATCGAACAGTCTGATAGTCAAGTCACTGGACAGTTGGGTGATTGCATAAAGCAGTCAGCTTTATGACATCACGTCATAACGGTTGTTTCTGGGCTTGGAGCCTCTTTAAACCTTGGAGGAGGACGTTTTCTATGTGTCTTTGATCAGATTTGCTGAAATCAAGTTGTGAGAGCCCAAGAGACAGCACCAAGAGAGCACATTGCAAGATTGGAGATCTTTGGGGCTAGTAGGAGAGTAATAGGGAGCATTCATTCACTTCTAGAGCTTATAGGGCTTGAGAGGAGTGATCTTTGCTTATTACTCTTGGTGTGGGTAGCTTAGACTGGCTAAGAGTCGGTGTTCGAGCTTCCGATGAGATTGTGGATGACGACGTTAAGTTTGTACGCGGTTTCGGGTCTCCCGCTCGAAAGGGACACTAAGAGGGAGCGCCCGAGCTTTGGAGGGTTGCTTTAGCGCTTGGGTATTATGTGCGACAGCCGGGCTGTCGGTGACATCACTCCGAGAGTGAAGCGTACCTTTGTGAACATCGTTTCGGGAACGACGAAAGGGATCAAGACTCCGACGGGAGTGGTCCAACGAAGATTAGGGAAAGGCGTCTACTTTCTGAGACCTCGAGAAAAAATTACTGAGCATTCTCTATCTCACTCTCTTTACTTACCGTATTTACTTACCGTTTGAGTAGTGTGATTGGTTGTTCCTAGATTTTTTTTTGGTGGCTATTGTGCTAATATTTGCTTGTTGTTATTCTTTTATTACTAGCATCGTTAGAGGTCTTGTCTATTAGACTTATTTAGTTTTGCTTTCGTTGTGATCAAGTTTTGTAGTTTAAATTCGTAGCGAAATTAGTACTATAAATTCACTGATTCAACCTTTTTCTCGGTGTCTTTGATCCTTTCAGCCATCTTAAGTGCGTTCTGAGATAACTAATACTTAATTGTATAATTCGGGATTGAATAATTTGATCTTTCTTAATAGCACTGACGATCATATGGATTCTTTAGGTAATTCTTAGCTTTGGACCTTCGACGCCTAGTAATCCTCATCTTAGATCTATCTTGTCATTCATCGAGAAAGCTCATCATGTTGATATAGAAATTGCGATATGACACTTAAAATTACGATCATTACCTATGATGCTCACTGAATCACTAATATCCATTCATATTTATAAAACTTTTAGAAGACTTCAAAATTTATAAAGCTAACATCGGCGCCCCCGGCCGCCCCGACCCCTGGGCTGGAGTGGTGGCGTGTCATCTGCTCGGCCCCTCCCGCACATACCCGATGATCCGGCTCTAAGCCGTCTCGACCCAACCCCTCCCCCTTGTCCCTGGTTGCTGGAGTTCAAGCCAGCCTTTGCCATGCCTAAGTCGCTCGTCGCTGCCGCTACCCGATGGTCCACACACCTGTACTGCCCTCTTCGTCCCTCGCCCCAGCTCCAGCACCCGTGCTCGCCCTGTCGCAGCTCCGGTCAGCCCCATCACCGCCGCCTTGGCGCCCATGCAGAACATCAAGAAGCTGAACAATAGGAAGAAGAAGGACATGGCCTGCCCCCGCATGCCGCGCCCTCCACCAGCGGTGGCCTCCTCACCCTCAGCCCCTCCGCCACAGACATGACATGACCGCCCTCTCACCTCACTCACACCACGCGAAGGATTGCAGCAACAACACCACCATTTTGACACTGCAAATTAACTGAATTTAATTGCCAACGGCTCGCACCTGGTGCATGTCTTTAGAGGTCGCGGTGGTACGGAACATGGGCCTGGAGTTTTCGTCAGGATGGTGGCTTCGCGTACCATAGAACCTATGGTCCTGATTGGTAGCCCGCATACACCTGGGCCTGGCCAGGAGGCGGATACTGGCGCGGTAGAGCCACTATGATCATATGCATGTCTATATGTTTGGTTTTCTGTTTTCGCTTGGGCCTGGCCTCCATGAGCTCCTGATTGGTTGCCTGGTCTCCATCGAAGTGCGGCGGCCGGTGAGAGGTGGCGGGAGCAATGGCCGGGTACGAGGCTGCACGCGCGCGGCCAGGCTGAGGAGCGAAGCTCGCTCTCCCTACGTTCCATCAGGCCTGGCTCGCAAGGAAAGCTTGCATGAGTTGCACCTGGCTGCGGGGCGAGTTTAGGCATCCAATCGCGACGAAGATGCATCCGTCGGACCTGGCTGCGGCCTCAGTCCAGCAACCAATCACTCCCTATGTCGATGCTTCGGTGCTATCAGCAGTGCTACAGTTGCTGCAGAGAGAGAGAGAGAGAGAGAGGTTGGCCGTTGGCGTAGTTACAATTAATGTAATGATATTGTAATGTGATTCAGCCAGCGAACTAGGCTAGAAGATATTCGTATTTTTTTTTTGTTTATGTCACTTGCTTGTTTTGGACTTTGGAACAGGGATGATCCATTGATCCATATAATTTACTGCGTTTATATTCTATATTTTCATCTGATTTCCTTAGTTTATATATTTTTATTTGAACAAACTTAGTCATTATTCATAAGAGGAAACTTAGAAAATTATGACTACTTGCGTAAACCAACATAAAAGTACGACGTTTGAGTTCAGTTTCAGAACCAATTTGGAAGAATTTAAGTATATATTGATCCACATAACCTAATGATGTATATGCTGATAAAAAAACTAAGTTGTAAGTTTCAAAATTCAACAAGTAGAGCTGGACCTACTGTTTACAGATCGATAGTATAGCTGCCAAGTACTAAGAGAATCTATTTGTCTTTTGTTAGGCTGTGTAGCACTCTAACCTCCACTTATACCATAGCTGTTAGATAACCCTAAACTAATCAATCAATGATTCAATTACGTAACAATATATATAACTTTATAGTGTCAAATGTTTTTTAGAATTGAATATCTGTAGCAACATAGGATTGTCTGTGATAGGTTGCTGAGAATGGCTATTCACGCTTTATGCAAAGTAGTGTAAGGTTTATTTATTTTTGTTGAAAACAAGTGTAGTTTGAGACTTCATATATATAGTTTGGATTAATGCTCTGATTCTGTTTCAATCAGCAGTCCAATTACAAGTAAACACAAAACGTATTATCTTTAGTTCTGTCTGTTAAATATCTCTCTTTCAAATTCATTTTATTTGTTTGATTTGCATTGCCGTAGCGTAAGCATGGACAATATAATATGAGTTCTCATATAATATCATGTGCACTACATATTTATTTTACCTCCAACCAAGCAATATTTTTTCTAATACCGTAGTGTTAGCATGAGTATTAGGACTAGTCAAATGAATAATTATTATTAACTTCTAACAAACCTCAAAATTATTTAACTGCATAGATGCGACTGCTGAGCTACTTGGGGAGCGGCTAGCTAATTGGTTGGTGTCCAGGGACTTCTGTATCCAAATGCCAGTGACAGAATGACGTTTGACTGTAGCAATCTGAAATTCGTGGACATACACATGTGGTGTTGAGGTGTAGATAGAACGACATACTGTACATGGCACAGAAGTTGTCGTCCACGTCATGCACGCATCAGTCAGATGAATTTCTTTATGGATGCATGCATAAAACACCACACACGACTTATGGGTGACTGCCAGCCTGCTGCAGCATGTGCGCGGCACGACGATGTGATTGGTCCCACAGGATTTTGTTTCTGGGTTGCATACAAAATTGGGGTCTACATGGTGAAATCAACTTATGTTACAGCAAGAACAGAATCTCTATAATATAATCTCTATGATATGTTACTACTTGTGGCAAAGGGACATTTTCTAACCAATATCAAGACTGACAAAAGAACGGAAGCAATTCTGGAGAATCAAAGAACCATCAAATATGAGAATTTTTTATGGTGATTTGCATATAATTATCTACTCACATGCTGAAATCTAAAACTGAGGAATATCTCTGCTCCTGGTGTTATTTTGCTTTCACTATGGAAGAGTGCAGAACATGTCTTCCTCACATATGAGTACACTTCCAAATCTGGATAGCTAAATAGGATTTAAGATCTCAACAGAAGATACAAACATTTTGTTTCAAGAAGGCAGTGGTAGTTTTACTTTTAACTACTTTTAGAGATATGGAGGTCACTGTTTTGGCAACATACTTTTAGTATATTTGGAAGGCAAGGAATGGTGTTCATGATGGAGAGCCTAAAGTACACCCCACTGTATCTTTTTTGAGGGGAAATACAGCAAGGGAGACCCCTGTTGTGCTTTATTTGAAGAAGGGTTAAAACAGGTACAACGGTTAAAGTAGACAGAGACTAAAATCTATAGAAAACTAAACTCAACAAAACTAAGGGAAGATACTGTACAAACATGCTTGCCGGCCACATGTGGACTTGGGCCCATGTGTCCGCGACGGGCAGTGCCATGCAATGCAGCAGAGAGATGTTTCAAGGGAGAGTACGAGGTAGAAGAAAGAGAAACAATGGTAGTAGGAAGTTGGGCTGGGCCATGAAGGAGGAAGAGGGCAGTGGCCTACACATGGGAGAGGGGAAAAATCAGCGTTCTAGAGAAAGAGGAAAAAAAGTGGCTCAAGGGCGAGAGAAAGGAAAGGGTGAATAAGCTGGCCGGACAAGAATAGAAAAGAAAACAAACTTCAGCCTTGAGGAAAAACAAGGAAAAAGAAATATTTAAACATTTTCATTTTGGAATAAATTCAAATTTGGATAAAATACAAAGTTTAAAAATGAAAAACCAAGAAAATTGTAGATAAAGGAAAATCTAACATGTTCGCATTCCCATATTACAATTTTTGAAAAAAACAGTTTTTTCAATATTTTCTAATGTTGATTTGATAAATTGGAATATCACATCACGTTACATAACATTTATTAATGCACGCAGGGGAACATCCGCTGTCACGAGGGACTCGTGAGCGATCAAGCAAGCCGATATGGTGATCTCTGCTGTTGGTCACACATCTCCTGAGGAGGTTGAGAGCCAGCTCAAGATTGTGGCCGCAATGCATGAAGCGGGCAATGTTAGGGAAACCACAATGTATATGGATCACCTCTTCTATATAAATAGGGCCCACAATAGTAAGAATTAGCTATGGACTACTCCCACAATGGAATGACTTGGAATATAGCTCTTCTATGGTAGTGGAGGATGAGAAGAAAAATTATTTTTTTATTCCTTACAATCAGCCCAAAGCTTATGGGTAGCTTTTACTATTGACTTCTTATAGACTACCTTCACAATGTATATTGATATCAATAGCAAATTTTTTATTCCTTATGGATCACTTTAAGACAACATTGTGGTTGCTCTTTGGATACGTATGGACATCAACATTTTACGGTTGTAGTACTATTAGAACACACTCACAAATTCACACCAATAGAACCCTCTCTTACACAACTCACACCATGCATGTGCTAAACCCTATAAACTATACATGTGCTATGTGTCCTTTCCATTTTTAGATTATGAATATAATTCTGGCACACCTCATGTCACAGAAAGAAAATAATCAGTTCATGTTCATTCAAGGACTGGAATCCAACCTAGATGTGATGGTAGCACCATATATAAGGAAACTAAGCAATGAAGGATCAATGATTTATCTTATCAGCTGGATGTCAATATACCATGCAATCAAAATGAAAATAGAATTAGATGTAAGAAAAAGAAATAAGAAGAGGGGAACTGAACAGCATTGGGATTAAGAAAGAGAGAAAAAAGTAGAGTATAATGTAATCGAGAAAAGTAAAGTAGGAGAGAGGGAGAGAGTATTGTAGTGGGAAGCGGGAATGACACTCTTTTGTGTACAAAATTTAAATATAAAAAACACTCTTTTCAGAACGAGGGAGTAAGGTTAACATCTTATTTAATTATATTTTATACTCCATATTGATCCAAGTCTTTGATCCGACCTGCAAAAGAAATCATATTAAGGCATTATGGAGTGCCTCAATAGATTCCTGACAGTTTTGATGAAATCCAGCATGGGATTTAATTCCACAGAAAATTTTGAAATCATACATCTTCAACCTTTTGTTTTCTTCCGGTTCCTACGTGTTTGTGTACCTTGGGATCGATATTTTTCATTTCAAACACCTAACTTGAGAGAAATTTTGACTTGCAATTAATGGTAAGGGTTTGAATGATTTAGAACAGTTCCTTATTTCGGAAAAAGAAAACCCGTGTTACAGATTTGTTTATATTGCCTGTGCTACCTTCTTTTGAAAAAAAAAAACTACTACTATATACATTACTAACAGTTATAGTCGAAGGTTGATTTTATCTGGTCGTTGACCCCAGCCAATATACCTTTGAAGATACGTAAAATGAAAGCTCCGTGGATGCATCAAATATACCTACGACACGCACTAACTTGAATCTCCTATACCAAAAAAACTGCAGCGGTTCGTGCCATCTGAATACGGCTGTGATGTGGAGCACGCAGAGCAGATGTTGGAACCGGCACGGAGCATTTTAGGGGCTAAATGTCGAGTCCGTGAAGCCCTGAAAGTTGCAGGGATCCCATACACCATCATTTCGAGCAACTGGATTCAAGGCTTTTTGCTGCCACGGGCAGGGGACCCCGAAGCAAACGGTCCTCCGGAAGCCAGAGTAACCATCCTAGGAGAGGGAACGAGCATTCTTGGGATAGATTGGTTTTAATTCTTGTGTAGGAGTCAAATTTCACATGTATGGATGCTTCATATGTATCTGTAGAAAATGTACGTGTTTGCATCCGAGCATACTAGCGTATAAGCATTTGCTTGATCGATCCGTGCATATATCAACTTTTTTATCTTTGCAGAGTCCCCGTTTCCACTAAATTTTCAACTGGCCGTGGTACAGTGGACACTGGTAGCCACGAAATCAGAGATGCATGAGAAGGCCACAAGCGCATCAGCTGGAGATAGAGTGGAGGCAACGGAGCTATACCCGGACCTGAAGTACATCACCGTGGAAGAATTCTTGGGTAGCCTCTCGTGATGTGGTCTGTTACAAACAGCGTGTGACAGTGTCATTGCACTCGTGCATGCATATCGATTGCCTCCTCTTTGCTACTTTGCCTGCCCGCATGGCTGTGTATCATTATTATTATGTTTTAAATGTATTGAATGAGGTTTTAATTTGTATCTCAGAATAAAATCTGCAATCCTGGTATTGTTATAACTGCTCCATCCATTCCAAAATATAAGCATTTTTTGAGTTTGGTCAAAATCAAATTCTTTTAACTTTGACTAATAATATTTAAAAATTAAATAATTTATAATAAAAAAATTACATGTTATAAAAAGTTTATTTCATAATAAATTTAATAACATAATTTATATGATAAAATATTATGAATTCTTCATAATTAATGGTTAATTTTAAAAGAAGTTTGATTTTGACCAAAACTAAAAATACTTATATTTTGAAATGGGGGTAGTAAGAAGGTTGTGGGCCTTGAACCAATATGTTGATGGCTCTTGCTAGATACCTCAAAGAACAGTCATATTTTCAAATAGCTAGGAGCATTGGTGCACCAAATTTACTAGTACCTTCAACCCTAAATTCTTAACACTTTTGACTTTCAGATGTCATGTTTCACTCTCTGTCTTATTCAAAAAAATGTAAGAATATCATTTATTTTGTTGTGGTTACTTTTATCATAAGAGATGCTTTAGATATGACTAATTTGTTTTTATATTTGTAGAAAGATTTTGAATAAAACAAAGAGTCAAACATAACATCTAAAAGTCCCAAATGTTAAGAATTTAGGGCAGGAGGAAGTAGCTAAGTAAATCTTCGTGTTCTTGAGCATCTTGCACCAGAATATCATTCCGACCTTGTCACCGCATCCGGCCGGCTGTCGATCGCAAGTAGAATGGAAAAGTAGGGGGTCATAGCTAGTACCTGGATTGCTTGGGACAACAGGGCACTCATGGCCGCCGCCGATGAGCCTTTCCAATTCGTAGTGCTTGTCACCGACCAGCGGTGGACCTATAAATTTTGTTGAGCCTGGGCGAATATTGTAGTAACTGATAACAAGTTCATAAAACATATTTGTCACTAAAAATAAGCGTAGATAACATTAACAATAGCTTTGGATCTAAACATATCATTCAATACATTAACAAGATAAAAATATAACAGAAATAGGCTCATTAGAATACTAAAATAAATTTTTCACTACAATCATCCACCAAATTCTACTCTTTCCATCCTTTTTTTTACTTATTATCTGCATATGGATACAGGAATAAGTAGAATGAAAAAGATGGATGTACTAAAAACGCCTAGAGAGACAGAGATGTATTGAGAATAGAGAAAGATGTATTGAGAAGCTAAAGTGATAAATAAATGAGGAAAACGTGTGAATTTTAGGACGACAAGTAATTGGGAACGAAAGAAGTACTCCCTCCATTCTAAAATATAAGTATTTTTATGTTTAGTCGAAGTCAAACTTTAATCACTTTGACCATTAATAATATAGAATTAATAATGTTTATTATATAAAAATTATATTTTTTATTCATCGTGAAGTACATAAAATTATATTTTTATATTAGAAATTATTAATTTTGTAGATAATATTAGTAAAAGTTAAAAAATTTGACTTTATCCGAATCTAGAAATGCTGGAACGGAGGTAGTAGCAAGTATCAAATGGGACACTATGCAAGGTTACGAGTATGAGACTAGGCATCTGAGCATATTCATGAACAAAACAAGCAACGGAACGAATGTTGAGCTAGTGAGCAGCGTCAGGGCCTGGGCAGGCGCAAAGGCTCGCCAGGCCTTGGGTCCGCCGGTGCACCGACGGACATATGCACATGCCAGAGGATATTGTTGGTTGTCTCTATGGTCAAGATCAATCAATGGGGAATATTCATTAAGGCCTTGTTCATTTTCTAAGGAACAGCTCGGAACAAAGCCCATTCCATGCGGATCCGGCAGGTGCGGAATGAATACCAACCCGACCTAGAACCACAGTTTGTTTCAACCAAGCCGATAATGAAATCAGGCCCGTTTTGGCCATTCGTTGTGCTTGACGGCCCGTGTTGAGGCCCAAATTGGGTCCGGACCAACACACCGCTCGCATATCTGTGTGCGAGAACGCCGACGTTTCTTCAACGCCGAGTTTGAGGCAGCACCTAAATAATCTCGCCTTGGGAGGGACCCGTCGGAGGAGGATCGTCTTAAAGATGATCTGGGCTCGGTCAGGTCAGTCGAATCACCTTCAAACGTCACCGGGATGAATGAAGAACACCATGAGGATTGAGTAAGGAGATTAGGGTTTAGAGAAGAACAAAATGTAAAGAAAAATTATTTTGATTGATTGGGATGCTCCTCAACCGGCCATGGGCCTTTGTTTTACAGAAGAGGGATGGTTTTATCCCACAGGGCAACTAATCTCACGAGTTAGGAAAGAAATTAGAATCAATCAGCTAAAAACTTTCTTAAATCAGCATTACCAGAGTCTTCGGTAAACTGTCAGACACTCCAGTGACTGGAGTTTCTGGTAAAGTGTCGGAGGTTCCCTCGTGTAATTCCCCAAACCCGAGAGGGCTCACCGAACACTTCGGCAATGTGCCAGACAATCCGGTGGGCTGAGTGCTCGAACCTGAGAGGGCTTATTGGACACTCCGGCGATGTGCCGGACACTTCTATGGGCCGAGTGCCCGAATCCGAGAGGGCTCACCGGACACTTCAGCGACGTGCCGGACACTCCTGTGGGTCGAGTGTCCGAACCCGAGAGGACTCACCGGACACTCCGGCAACGTGCCGGATACTCCAGTGGCCCTGTTATTTTTAGGTGTCAACATATGTCCCCCTGTTTTTTGTGAAGTTCCTACACCATAAAACATTTAAGCACCCAAAAACCTCTAAAGGCAATAGTTTTCTTGACTCATCGGTCATTGTATTTAATTTTGGCAATGATGTTCTTCACATCGGCCACTTTTCTCTTACGCTTCTTGCCATACTTTCAAGTATCAGCCGTTAAGGGCTCTAGGTAGTGATTCTCCTCGAACATCTTCCAACATGTATGCGTTTCCGGCAATGATTTTTACTATTCAGTATGGCCCTTCTCAACTAGGAGACCATTTTCTGAACTTGTTGCTTCTTCATACGGGCATAATAGTTTTTCAAACCAATTCGCCCACTTGAAAAGTTTTGACTTTCACCTTCTTATTATAGGCTTTAGCAACTCTAGCTTTGTCTCTCTCAATTTCTTTCAAGGCATTTAAACATTTATCTGTGACTTCATCGATATTGTTTGGCATTAGAGTTCTATACTCATCGATGGATAAATCATTTTGTTTGGCTAACCTTAGAGCTTTTAGATTTACCTCAACGGGTAAAACAGCCTCTTGTCCATACACAAGTTCATAGGGTGTTACCTTAGTTGCCCCATGCCTAGATATTCGATGAGCCCAAATTGCTTCCGATAAAACTTCATGCCATCTTTTGAGATGGTCTTCTATCTTTTTCTTAATGAGTTTAATCAATGTTTTGTTACTAGACTCGGTCTGACCATTGGCCTGAACATAATGTGGAGATGAATTGAATATCTAAATTCTATAAGATTCGGCAAACTCTTTAACATGACCGGACGTAAAGGAAGTACCCTGGTCGGTAGTTAAAGTTTGAGGTATGCCGAATCTATGAATAATATGCTCGGTAAGGAACTCAATTACCTCTTTGTGTGTGATGTTCTTGAGAGCCACCGCTTCGGTCCATTTGGTGAAGTTTTGGCACTCTTCGCTTACTTTGTAGTAGCAGTAGCAATCGGCAATCATGGTTGGCCAATAGAATTCGATCCTCCATAAGAACCATTTCATCTTTAGAGCCGATTGATGCGTACCACAAATACCCTCATAAACTTCCCCCACAGCTACTCTAGCCTCGTCATCACCCAAACATTTCAAAAGCAAATCATCCCCTGTTCGGCGATATAGGTCACAATTGATCAAAGTATACTTAAAAGTCACATGCCGAAACTTTTCTATCTATACTTTGGGTTGGGCTACGAATGTATGAAATTATGGGTGACCTTCAATCAAATGATTCGGTACTATCACAGTTTGACGTGTTAGTGTCCGAACGGTCTAATTCCAATACCTCAAGCATCTGTTTTTTATTGACTGAAAATCTATCTTTACTAACATTGTAACCCGATGCTTGTTGAGCCAACTCATTGGCTTCACTATTTTCTAACCTAGGCACATGATGTATGTTGAATTCATCTATTCTTCTAATGATGTCTAGGCACTTAATCTAAAATGGCATTCAATGATCCGTCCAAGCATTGAAAATTTCTAAAAATTTGTTGCACTACTAACAACGAATCACTGAAAGCCTCTACATGCTTAACCCTCATCTCTAAACCGAACAATAATGCTTCATATTCGACTTGGTTATTGGTGCAATCGTACTCTAATTGGTTTGAGAATTCAAAGTGTGCATCATAAGGAGATACTAAAACCACACCCATACCTTGTCCCTCTTTACAAACTGATCCATCAAAATATAACTTTCAAGGGGTAAAAGTAACATAAGCAACATCTAGATCATGTTCAAAATCAATCTGATATTCAACAATAAAATTAGCAACAATTTTGTCTTTCATGGATTTCAACGATTCATAAGCTAAATCATATTCAATCAATGCATAAACCCATTTACCAAGCCTACCACTAGAAATCGGCCTATGCAACATGTTTAATAACATCGGTTTGACAAGAAACTACACAATTGCTAGATAGCAAATAATGTCTCAACTTGGTGCAAGCATGATACAAGGAAAAGCATAGTTTTTCGATGAGAGTGTACCATGTTTTCGCATTTACCAACCGTTGACTCACATAAGTGATCACGTACTCCTTTCTTTCGGCTTCTTGTGTCAAAACAGCACCAACCACATCATCTTTCGTCGCTACGTAGAGACGGAAAGGGACTCCTCCCTTAGGTGTCCTAAGCACCGGCGGCAAAGACAAGTACTCTTTGATCTTCTCAAAAGCTTCTTGCTGTTTTGCCTCCCAAGTAAATTTGGCTTCATTCTTTAGCCAAAGAATAGGAGTAAATGCATTAATCTTTTCCGACAAGTTGAAAATGAATTGCCTTAAGGAATTCACTTTTCCTAAGAAGCTTTGAACCTCTCTCTTACATGTAGGCACTTGCACATTTCTAATCTTTTTAGGATCTACCTCTATGCTCTTTTCATGAATTATGAAGCCTAAAAACTTCCTGGCCAATACACCAAAAGCACATTTGAGCGAATTCATTTTCAAACCAAAACGACGCATTCGCTCTAAGGCAAGTTGCAAATCGGTCAAGTGAGAATCTAAAGCGGCCGATTTGATCACCACATCATCTATGTAAACCTCTATAATAACACTAAGCAAATCATAAAAGATAAAGTTTATGGCTCGTTGATATGTAGCACCTGCATTCTTCAATCCAAAAGTCATGACAACGCACTCAAACAATCCTACAAAACCGGGACATCTAAAAGAAGTTTTAGACATATCCTCTTCGGCCATGAAGATTTGGTTATATCCCGCATTACCATCAAGAAAGCTAATTATGGCCGGAAGCATCAATAATTAATATATTGGCTATAGGTATAGGATACTCATCTTTAGGAGTGGCTCTATTCAAATTTCTAAAGTCAATGCAAACTCTAATCTTACCGGTGTTCTTACCGGTGTTCTTCTTTTCCACCTGCACGATGTTGGAGATCCACTCTGCATACCTGCAAGGTCTTATAAATTTCGCATCAAGTAATCGGTTAATTTCTTTTTTAATCTGATCATGCATATTCGGGTTAAACCTACTCATCAGTTGTTTAAAAGGTCTAAAACTAGATTTTATTGGAAGCCGATGCTCAACTAACTCGTTGCTCAACCCGAGCATTTCATTATAAAACCATGCAAAGCAGTTCACATATTCTTTTAGTAAACCGAGTAACTTTACCTTATAATCGGCTTTCAGATTTTTATTTATATAAGTTGGTCTCGGATTATCATCGCTGCCAAAGTTCACCTCCTCAAGAGGATCGGCCGATGTGAATCCTTGTCCTAACTTATCCATATCTTCTATTTCCTCGATAGCTTCGCACATATCGTCCGTAATGGACCGATAGTTTTTCACTCTCTTTTGCAACCAATCAAGACTAGAATCTATTAAATCACACTATATGGTTGAGCCGATTCTCCATCGGCTTTACATTGACCGGTACAAAACCATCTCTAGTTACGCTAAAAAAATCATAATCTGTCAAGTCTAAACCGATCAAGCACTTGACAGCGTCATGCGGCAAAGAAGATGATTCGGCAATAGCAACACAAGCCAATGCATCCGCATGAACTACCTCTACATCATCACCAATCCATTGTATCAAGAATTGGTGTAAGGTAGAAGGAACACATCTATTGACATAAATCCAATCACGCCCTAAGATCAAGCTATAACTACTGCGCACATCGGCAACAAAAAAAGCGGTAGCCATAGTCTTGCTTCCAATGGTAAGTTCCATAGAAGCAACTCCTTAGCCTCGATAGGGTCCCCTCCTCCTACACCGTTCAAAGTCATGTTGGTTCGAATGAGCTCGTCATCGGCCTTACCTAGCTTCTTAAACAAAGAATACGTCATTAGATTAACAATAGCACCGTCGTCTACAAGCATGCGAAAAATCGGTGAACCATTAATATGACATCTCACATAGAGGGGTTTCAAATGGTTCTTCGATTCCTCGGGCTTTTCAAAGATAGCACTTTTCGGTCCAAAGTCGAATTGTGCCATGGCTTCTTCTTCCTCTATAAGCGAATAATCAGAAAGGGATAAGGAAATGGTTTTAATGTCCATACCTTATCGAGGTGGTGTAGGCTCGTAGATCAAGAGGTCGTCGTCGTCGAACTCGGACATGTCGATGTCTCTCGTTGGTGAGGGTGCTATGGAGTCCTCTCCCAAGACGGCATCGGCCAAACCAAGTGGCTTCGGAGCAGCCTCCGCTTCCTCTGTCACCGGTGGAGTAGGGGCCTCGGGCTCTTTAACCCTCCACTACTTAACTTGAGGGACTATCAGCTTGATCTCGTTGAAGACCTCGTCCCTCTTTTTCTCCGCCTCCTCTTCTCGCATCTTCCGAAGGCGTAGCCTTTAGCTTCCACTTTTGAGTGTGGGTCAAGCCAGACGGATACCACCTCGGTTGCATACTTGGAGGAGCTCTTGCTGCTGCTAGCTTCATGGTCATGGGAGACCTTTTTGACCGGATCATCCAAAGTAATCGGCCCTGTGAAGACTTCTCCGATTTTGACATCGATTGTGATGATTTTCACGACACCTCCGGATGCACTTTCTTGATGAAAAACGGTAGAGGGAGCAGGTTCATTACCTTATTTCGGGTGCCACACTTGCTTAGGCGTGGTGGTGGCGCTCCCTCTCTGAACCTTGATCGGTCGAGAATCCGTTCGATCTGGATAGGGTTGGAGAGCCTTGTGAAGACGTTCCCTCTCGGTCCGTTCCACCCCTAATGAAATGGCGGGTATAGCATCAGTGGAACGGGCCTTGGCGGCATAGGCATCGGTGGCACGGGCATCTACAGTCCTATGTATGGATGCCACAGCGGGAACGGTGGGCAAGGCATAGGATGGAACCATGGTGGCGGCACTCCGAAGCCATGTGGAGGACAAGGAGGAGGAGGCCGGTGCACATTCACAGTTAGCCTCACCTCCTTGCTAGGTGGGCTGCCTCCACTAAGCGGTGATCTTGATCGCTTCATAGACTGATTATTCGAATCGGTCTTTTGATTCTTGTACTTAGCCATGAGCCGGTCGAAGGCACTTTTAGGCCCCATCTTCCGATCTGTGGTTTACCTTAATTCACCTTTCACTTGCCCACTTCTGGATTCTTCGGTTTTATCATCTTGGGCTATGGAGCTTGCCCCCGGTCTAGAGTCTTGGATGGTGACTTTTAGAGACTCTTGACCATCGGAGGACTTCTCGAGCACCACCTTCCTAGAGGCATCCTTCTCACTTGGAGAAACGGCCATCTCATCTCCGATGATCATGTTCTTTCCTTTGGTTGTATCGGCTTGATGAGGCCGAATCAACACCTTGGGGTTGAGCTCTAGAGTGTTGATGGGGAAAGGGTGCTTGTTGATCTGCATCTCCTTAAGACTCAATCGTCCCTTATTAAAGGCCGATTAGACTTGTCGACGGAAAACATTGTAATCATTTGTAGCAAGAGAATAAGAGTTATGCCATTTACAATATGCCCTACGCTTAATCTCATCCGCCGAAGGTAAAGTATATGCGATCTTAATGTATCCACCTTTGTGAAACTCATCAAATATTCTATCACATTTGGCTACATCAAAGGTGTATTTCACATCGTCTTTTCGATTCTTATAAACCGATTTGAGTGAATCACAAGCAAATGATTTGGCTTTAGAGGGCCAAACTAACTCGGCAGCCAAGATGTCATTGGAATCATCATTGGAGCTATCCGAATCACATTCTACGACGTGCACGCTACGACGGGTCTTGTAGTCATGTTTTATTTCTTTGCTTCGGCTTTTTTGAGCCGAAGCCCTTTGTTGGAGGTGGGTGAGTGTAAGAAAATCGTATCCCTCCAACTTTTCTCTAAGACGCGATCGTAAATCACTGAAAGCTAGGTCGACTAAGTCTTTTTCAGAAATTGTTAAATTAAAGCATCGGTTCTTAATATCTCTAAACAATCGAAGATAGTCAACGACGGGTTCCTCTTTCCCTTGCCGAACCGATGTCAAGTGTGACAACTTCAATTGTTGTCCTCGGAATAAGAGTGGTCATGAAACTTGTGTTCTAAAGACTCCCACGTGTATATGGACCCTGGGGACAATGATGAAAACCAAGAGAAAGTGGTTCCGATTAGTGATAAAGAAAACAATCGTACTTTTAAAGCCTCACTAAAACCCACTTCTCCTAGTTATGCTACATATTGGCTAACGTACCCAAGTGGTTTTGCAATCTTCGCCATTGAATTTGATGAAGTCAGGAACACGCCATCCAACAGTATATGGGACCAAATCAAAGTATGTGGGGTATGGTTTTTGATAAATCCGGTCCCTTCCCTTGAGGTCTACCCTTAGCGTCTCACAAAATTGTTTGTTTAAGTCCTCCTTAATGTGAGCCATATACTCTTTTATGTTTGCTACGGGTGGCCTAGTGGATGTGCCCGGTGGTGAGGGATGTATGCTCGTTTTCATGGCGCTAAACAATTCATTAGAAACGGGGCCATGAGGGATATCCATACCGTTAGGTGGAATAGATGGTGTACTATACGCGACGGTATGGTAAGGAGAAACAAAATTAGCCAAGTCATTCAATCGGCTAGTGGCCGGATTAGGGATGCTAGTAATTGGCTCTATGCTAGCGGGAGACACTACCAAAGCACTAGTTTGCGCATGAGACGGAAAACTAGTTTGCCCACTAAACGAGTTCAACGGCATAGCATACAGAGGTTGTTCTACACTTGACGTAGCAGGCGTCGATGCACTAGTAGTAGGATCTACATGCGCAACATGAGAAGATGATGCAATACTAAAATGTTTAGACTTAGACAAGTTTTCTAGATCATGTATTGCATATTATTCGTCAAGACCTTTTTCATATGGGCAAAGTAATACGAAAGGTATTTGAAAGTAACGAGAGGGTGCGAAGATGTCCTTACATTGGCAGCACCTATGGCCGCGTCGTCGTCGACGGCCGAAAGAACAGGCTCCTTTACTTGTGAGATCGAACCTTGGCAGTCCTTCTTGAAACAGCCAAGTACTCCTGTAGCTCCCGCTCCTCGTGCGTCTTGCGTGCCTCTTCGGACGCCCTCCGGCGTTCCAAGAATGCCTTGCGCGCCTCCTTAGGCAACTCCTCCAAGGATGGCATGACGATGTTTGTCGTGGTGATCTCGGAGGTCTTTGTAGGATAATTCAGTCTGTGCAACCAGAATCACTCGTCCCCAGCGAAGTCGCAAAAAAGTATGTTGACGCCGAAATCGGGTTCGAGCCAACACACCGCTCGAACATTCGTGTGCGAGAACACCAACGTTTCTTCAACACCGGGTTTGGGGCAGCACATAGAAAATCCCGCCTCGGGAGGGACCCCGTCGGAGGAGGATCGTCTTAGGGATGATTCGGGCTCGGTCAGGCCAGCCGGATCGCCTTCAAATGTCACCGAGACGAAGAAAGAACAGCACGAGGGTCGAGTAAGGGAATTAGGGTTTAGAGAAGAACAAAATCTAAAGGCAAATTGTTTTGATCGATTGAGATGCTCCTCAACTAGCCATGGGCCACTGAATTATAGAGGAGAGGGATGGTCTTATCCCGCAGGGCAACTAATCCCATGAGTTAGGAATAAAATTAGAATCAATCAGCTGAAAACTTTCCTAAATCAGCATTACCAGAGTGTCCGATAAAATGCCGGACACTCCAGTGACCGTAGTCTCCGGTAAAGTGCCGGAGGTTTCGTCGTGTAATTCTCAGAACCCGAAAGGGCTCACCGAACACTCCGACAACGTGCCGAACACTCCGGTGGGCGGAGTGTCCGAACCCGAGAGGGCTCACCGGACACTCCGGCGACGTGCCGGACACTTCGGTGGGCCGAGTGCCCGAACCCGAGAGGGCTCACCGGACACTCCGGCGACATGCCGGACACTTCGGTGGGCCGAGTGTCCGAACCCGAGAGGGCTCACTGGACACTCCGGCAATGTGCGGGACACTCCGGTGGGCCGAGTGCCCGAGCCCGAGAGGACTCACGGATACTCTGGCAACGTGCCGGATACTCCAGTAGCCCTGTGATTTTTGGGTGTCGACAGCCTGGAATCGATTCGCACCTCACCCCATCTGGATCGAAACCTACGATGTGGTGAGCGAGCGACATTAGCTGGCAGCAGCTCCAGGAGATGCGATGGTGTGTCATTCGGAATTATGCACATCCTTATGGAGAACTCTCGCTGAAATGCCCACCGAGAGAATGCCCATGCCAGAATGCCCGCTGTCACCCATATCGCTCGCCGAAACACCTATTAGGCTTTTTTCGGACACAATTGCCCCTCGCCGGCACACGCCGGTGCCGGCAACACCGCCAGCCCAGCCATGCCACCTTGCCATTGCGCCCGCCACCACCCTGCCACGACGCGCGCCTCCCGGCTGTGCTTTTCCCGCATTGCCACTGCACCCTGCTGCGCCGCACCTGCACCGCCGCCCCATCATGCCGCGGCAGGGCGGCGCGCGGCATAGTGGCAGTGGTCCAGGTGCGGTGCGGCAAAGTGCAGTGGCAAGGCGGTGCGGATGGGCGGCGCCGAGAGCGGCGTGGTGGGGCAGCGGGGCACAGATGCAAGGCAGCGGGGCCAGGCGGCGCACTGGCGAGCGCTGTGGCAAGTAACGAAGTGCTGCGCACGGCGTGGCTGGGCAAGCGGTGTCGCCGGTGTCAGTGAGGACGACGGCGAGGGGCAATTGTGTCCGAAAAAAGCCCAAGCATTCTGGTGAGCGACACGGGTGATGGCGGCCATTCTGGCGTGGGCACTCTGGTGGGATTTCCAGCGAGTCGTCCACTGAGGATGTGCATAATTCCAAATGACTCGGTGCTGGCGATGCCCGAGCAACAAAGGGGCAGTGTAGGTGACGCCCCGAAGGATGCCGCTACCCCGCGGGACCCAACACCACGCCTTCATCACGGATGCATGGGACTTCGCTGGCCCCTATGTCTTCGTATGGAGATGGTATACCCCTTTCCCCATCTCCCTCTTAGTGGTTATGCTGAGGCTAGATGTAGATCTTAGAATTTAGTTGATAATGATGCGAAAATAGTTCCTACATTTGGTACCATTTGCCGATCTAGGCTTGATTAAGGCTCGGATGTGGTGATTAGTGTTCAGTTTTCAAGGGGATTAGAACAAAATCAAGGGAAAACCAAACCAAAAACGTCAATTTTACTTAGCCGAGCTGTACCCCAAAGGAAATCCCCAAATCCAAACCATATTGAGTAGATCTAACCTTTTTGTCATGGTTTCACTGTGCGCCACCGGCTCCGCTCAACCACGCGTTAGGCGTTAGGCGCAGTGCGCAGCTCGCGCAGGCTTGTCCGCACCTCAGAAGTTGCGAGGCTCATGCATAGGCTCGGCCGGCTGCTCACTCTCATGCACCATGCGCTAGAGGCCTCGGGTCTCTCCTCGCGCGCGCCCTGATACCGACTGGCCTCAGGCCGGATGGATCTGATGAAGCGCGCCACCATATTGCTCTCACAGTTGCGCGAATTTTTTCGGTGCAAATGTTTTAGGGTACATGTTCCGGGCAAGAATTCTGGTTTTTATATACCGCATGTTGATTCTTCACCGTTGGATTTGGATGCACAGCTCAGATTCGTCGTACCCTCGCATTTTGGAACCGCCCTCGCCAGAATACCCGTCGAGAGAACGCACAGCCAGAATGCCCACAGAGACGCAACGCAGCCGTCAGAATGCCCACGAAGCTTCCTGTGGACACAAATGCCCTCGTTCCCTCCCTTGCCGGCGCCGGCTCCTGCACCTGTCCTGCCGCTGACCGCCACTCGCGTCGCACTGTTGCCCGTGCTTCTGCCGTGGCCCGTTGCCCTGCCGCGTGTGCGCCACAGCTGCTCGCCGCGCCCGCGCCGGAGTCGCTGCATGGGAGCCGCAGGACGCGGTTGGTGAAGACGACGGGACGTTCATCTTCGGCTCCGGCATGTCAGGGCGCCATGAGGGCGGTGCGGGTGGGCAGCGGTGCAGGCGACGAAGGACGCTATCGAATGCGTGGCGGCGGCAGGGCGGGGCACAGCGGCGGGAGCTGCAGTGCGGGCAGCGGCGTGTGCGCCGGAGAGCGGCGGCGCAGGGTGCAGTAGCAGGAGCGGCCGGGCACGGTGGGTGGGCAGCAGCAGGGCAGGGCAAAGCGGCCGGAGGATGGTGGCGGAGCGGCCGAAGGTCGCCGGCAAGCGGAGCTGAGGGGTATTTCTGTCCACAAGAAGCCCTGTGGGTATTCTGGCGGGCGCGATGCGTCTCTCTGGGTATTTTGGCTGTGGTGCTCTCTCGGCAGTATTTCGGCGAGGGCGCAAGTGAGCACGGGCATAATTCCAAAAAGCTCGGCGCAGGTGAATGTTAGCAGATCGGACTTCTAGTGGCCTGGTCTGGTTAGTTTAAGCATTTTCCCGGCCTGATCATAAGTTTAGCTTATGGGACTTTCGCGGATCATTTACCTTATGGGCTGGTTTTTGCAGGCCGACAGGGGATAAATTTATTATAGGCTGCACAGTATGGCTATGCTGTTTTGGGCCAAACTAATGTATTTATCAGACTTTTATTTATTCTGTTTATTATGCTAACATTTATATTATTAGATAATTAAGTGCTTGGTAATTATGATTATGTTTTCTGCTATGTATTATTCTCTAAATTAAGTTGAACCAACAGAATATTTATTTAGAGGATATTATTTAGTATTTTATTTTGATGCCTTGTAATTAATTTCTAACGTTGTTGTTCATTACATGTCATAATTTACATGTTGTATTTTTTACTTCTACCCAATGGTGCTGTGAAATTATTTAATGTGTATTATTTTAACCAATCTAACATTGGGTTATTTTGATGCATGTTAATACTTATGTTTCTTCCTAATGTTTTCTTTTGTTATTCAGCTCCGAACATTTTGGCCGCTATCAGCCGCATTGAGAAACTTAATGGAAACAATTTCGCCACCTGGAAGGCCAATGTCGAGATAGCCCTTGGTTGCCTTGAGCTTGATTATGCTTTTGAGAATGACGCTCCTGTTTCTCCCACCACTGGTGTGAAGGATTCTGATGAGAAAAAAAAAAAGAATATGAAGAAGCTTGTTCTAAGTGGGAGTGCTCTAACTGGTTGAGGCTTAAGATAATGAAGAGGACCATGAGTGAAGGGATAAAAGGAGGGATCCCTGAATCCGATGATGCTAAGATCTTCAGGGCCTCAATTGAGGAAAAGTTTAAGGGCAATGATAAGCCTTATGCTCTTTGCTTGGTTCGTAAGCTTTTTAGCAACACGTTTGACTGTGTTGGCAGCATTAGAGAGCACATTCTACATATTTGTGATATAAGTACTAAGCTGAAGGCTATGAACATGGGTTTTGACGACCCTTTTCTTGTCCTTATTTGCATCAACTCTTTTGAGTATGAAGCCCTTGTGATTTCTTACAACACCACAAGGGACAAATGGATTATTGATGAGTTGATTGCTTATGCTGTCCAAGTAGAGGATAGACTTAAAATTGACAAGAAAGATCAAGTCAATCAAGTTGGCTCTCATAAGAGGAAGTTTCATGATGGTAACAATGGTGGTAGAAAGAAGCATAAGTCCCATGAAGGACGTGATAAGGCGGGAGCTTCTCGCCCTAATCACTCTTCTTTCTATGGTAATCGCTCTCACTTTCAGAAGGACTGTGTCTGTTTTTTGAAGAGGCTTGCTAAGAAGGTTAATGATGTTGTTACTTTTGTTGATGAATCCCATTATGTCAATTATTTTTCCAATTCTTGGTGGATTGACTCTGGTGACACTGTGCACATATGTAATTCTTTACAGTTATGAAGACAAGACTAAAAAAGGGGGAGCGAAGCCTAAAAGTTGCTGATGGAAAGGATGCTGAAGTTCAAGCCATTGGATCAATGGCGCTTCACTTATATGGCGGCTTTAGACTTCATATTAATAATGTTCTTATGTTCCTAGTTTGAGAAGAAACTTAATTTCTGTATTGTTATTGAATCATGATGGTTACAATATTCATTTTGGGTACAATAAATGTTTGGTTAAGTATGATAATTGTGATGTGGGTCTTGCACGTTTACAGACCAACTTTATTTGCTCTCTCTTGATAAATCTTATGTTATGACTACATGTGATTTTGATTCAAACAAGCGCACTAGTAAGAATGAGACTTCATCGAAACTGTGGCACTATCATTTAGGCCATATTTCAAGAGGGGAGAATTGAGCGTCTCATTCGAGAAGATATTCTTTACCCAATAGACTTTAGGAACTTTGATCAGTGTATCGATTGCATCAAAGGAAAATTTGCAAAACAAATTAAGAAAAGAGTTGTTAGAAGTACAGGACATTTAAAAATAATTCATATGGATATTTGTGGCCCTTTTCCTATCGTGTCTATGGATGGTTTTGATTCTTTCATTACATTCACGGATTGTTTCTTAAGATATGGCTAAATTTATCTAATAAAACATTGCTCTGAGTCACTTGATAAGTTCAAAATATTTAAGGCTGAGACTGAAAATAAGCACAATGTAAAGATTAAAGTAGTAAAATCAGATTGAGTTGGAGAATATTATGACAAACATACACCTTATGGCCAAATTCTGGGTCCTTTTGCTAAGTACCTTCAGGAAAATGGCATAGCAGCCCAGTATTCCACACCAGTGAATCTCGACAAAATGGGGTAGCTGAAAAGCGTATTGCACTCTTATGGATATGGTTAGAAGCATGTTAAGTTACTCCAATTTACCGGTAAAATTATGGATGGAAGCACTTAGGACAGCCGTGCATATATTAAATCGGGTTCCCAGTAAATCTGTACCTAAGACATCTTATGCATTATGGACTGGGAAAAAAAACCAAGTATTAGGCACTTACGTGTATGGGCGTGTCCCGCTGAAGCTAAAGCCTTTAATCGTAATGCTGGAAAATTAGACCCTAAGACTATCAGTTGTCACTTTATTGGATATCCTGACAGATCAAAGGGATACCGGTTTTATTGTCCAAATAATATTACTAAGTTTGCGGAAACATGACACGCTGTGTTTTTTAGAGAATGATGAAATCAGTGGAAGCGAAATTCCTAGGAAGATTGATCTTGAGGAGAAACGAGTGTACATTCCAAACCCTGTGATCCAAGAGATTGTTCCTCCTATGCCACCTTTAGTCACACCCACAGTGGTTACACCTCTAGTAGATGTACCTTCTATGGTTGTTCCATTAGATATGGCACCACATAAGGCAGCACCTGCAGCGGATCCCGTTGTGGTTGTTCCTTAGGCAGAGGAATCTACTAATGATGATGAGTTACAATAACCTCCTATCCTACAAAATGAAGAAAACAGTGAGCCTCTTAGAAGATCACAGCTAGTTCGAAGACCAACCATCTCTAATGATTATGAGGTATGTATGTATGAGGATATAAATGACTAGGAAATGAGGATGATCCTGCGTCATATAATGAGGCAATAAAGTGTAAGAAATCATCTATGTGGCTCGATGCCATGAAGGATGAAATGAAGTCTATGAGAGCAAATGATGTATGGAACTTAGTTGAAATTCCTAATGGAGCCAACATAGTGGGCTGTAAATTGGTCTACAAAACAAAATATGACTTCAAAAGGAATATTGAGAGATTTAAGGCCATACTTGTGGCAAAGGGCTTTACACAAAGAGAGGAGATTGATTTCAATGAAACTTTCTCTTCTGTGTCTAGCAAAGATTGCTTTAGGATAATAATGGCGCTTGTAGCACACTATAATTTAGAATTGCATCAAATGGATGCTAAGACTGCATTCTTGAATGGTGACTTAAAAGAAAATGGATACATGGCTCAACTGAAAGGTTTTGTTGTGGAAGGTAAGGAACATATGGGATGCAAACTTAAGAAGTCACTTTATGAATTCAAACAGGCCTCAAGACAATGGTACTTAAAGTTTGATGAAGTAATAAGAAAATTTTGCTTTAACAAAAATAAGGTGTACAATTGTATATATGTGAAGTTTAAAGAGAATGATTTTTTTCATTCTAATTCTTTATGTTGATGATATACTTTTGGCCTGCAGCAATAAGAATATATTAAAAGAGACCAAAAGTTTTCTCTCCTCTAATTTTGATATGAAGGATCTTGATGATGCCTCTCATGTCCTGGGCATAGAAATCCACCAAGATTGGTCCGAAGGAGTATTAGGATTATCACAAAAGGCATACATAGATAGAGTACTTAAGAGATATAATATGCATATGTGCTCTGCCTCACCTGCTCCTATTGTCAAGGGCGATAAGTTTGGGACATTTCAATGTCCAAATAATCAATTTGAATCTGATCAGATGATGTCAATCCCTTATGCTTCTGCTGTCAAAAGTACTATGTATGCTCAAGTATGTACTCGCTCTGACTTAGCTTTTATTACTGGGATGCTTGGTTGATTTCAGTCAAATCCAGGACCGAACCACTGGAAGGCCATTAAGAAAGCATTGTGTTATATGCAAGGCACTAAGCATTAAATGCTAACATATAAGAAGTCTGATAAACTTGAGGTCATGGGATATTCTGATGCAGACGTTGCGGGATGTGTGGAGTCTAAAAAATCCATGTCAGGTATATCTTCACACTAGCAGGAGGAGCTATTTCGTGAAAAAGCTATAAGCAAACCATTACTACATCGGCGACAATACAAGCTGAGTTTATAGCATATTATGAGGTCGGTAGGCTGTATGGCTAAAGAAATTTATACCTAGATTTCGAGTGATAGATAACATATCTAGACCGCTAATATTTTACTGTGATAATCAATTGGCAGTTTTCTTTTCCAATAACAACAATTCAAGTACTGCTACCAAACACATCGACATTAAGTATCATGTTGTGAAAGATAGAGTCCAAGATCAAACCATTAAGGTTGAGCATATAAGTACCAAGCTAATCCTTTCGGATCCGCTAACTAAAGACTTACCACACTATTTTTCATGATCTTGTAGCTGGCATGGGATTATTGGGAAGCCTTTGATTCTGGAATAAAGGGCCAATAAAGCAAACAACTCCTAAAGAAATAAAGTTCTCCATTTCAGATAAAGAAAGGTGTACTATGAGTTCTGTAGCTGCAACAGCATTTAACTGGCTAATGGAACGCTTTACTCTGGTGTATCAATTTTTGTCCAAGGTGGGCTTATGAATTTAGCCTAACGATCAAAGGGGAGAATGTTGAAATGTGATCAGCAGCCCTTGATTCCTTCATGAATAATGGAAAGGTAAATAAAATGAATGTAAATAAAGAGAATGAAATCACGTAAATAAGGAAACATGTGCATTGATCGGAGGTGCAATCAAATCCATTGGTTGCAGCACCCTCTCGTAGCAGCGCTATATAAACAGTACAGAGCCGATCCTCTCTGGCATCCAACAACCCAGAGAGGACGACCTCCCTTCCACATTTTTAGAAACCTAGAACGATCCTAAGGGTGCTGCTAACGAAGAGAAGGCCACCTCCGTTTGCAGGACGACGACGTCTTCCGTACAAGGGTAGTGTTCGTGGCGCCTCGAAGGACGCCGTTACCCTGCGAGACCCGCCACCATACCTACATCATGTTGGCATGGGACTTCGCTGGCCCCTATGGCTTCGTCTGGAGATGATATACATCTTTCCCCATCTCTCTCTTGGTGGTTATGCATGAGGCTAGTTGTAGATCTTGGGCTTTAGTTGATAATGATGTGAAATTAGTTCCTACAATGATGACGTAGTGTGCCGCGTACCAAGCGGTGCAGGTGGCGACGAGTTGATGTCGCTAACCTGATGATGAGGTGTGTCCAGGACTGGAGCACCATCGGAGTGTGCCGAGCCCGGAGCAGATGCCGCACCTGCTGAGGAAGTCGCACGCAGGAGCGAGTCCACGGCAGCTGCATGGTCCTGTGTAGTTTCAGTGATACATGCATGTGCCTATTGCACAATGACGCCGAGCTCCAGAGAAGCGGTTCTCTTATGCAGCCGCCTGCACTAATCTCCTTACTGCAGGCAGCTGACTAAGAGGACGCTGACTAAGAGAACTGCTTGTATAGAGACCTTGATGGTACCCGTACGTACAACCTTATTGTGCGACTTATTGATGGTACCCGTACCTACACCCACGGCGCCTTATTTGTTGTTTTCAGAGGATACCCACAGCTTCGACTTCGACTACGTCTCGGGCGGACCGTGAAGTCAGCTCCTACGCTCAAGCGTGCCTGTGTTGAGGAGGTTCGCCGCTGCTGTCACGATGATGCTTCCGTTGCTGCATTCTATGGATTTTAAGATAGTAATTGTTCTGCTCTGAGATGTTTTCGACCTATGTGCCGATGGACTCCTTTGAAAGATTTTATTCTAATAAATTTGCATTGACTTGCTATTTTCTATTCTCGTTTTTTTTGTTTAATGCTTCCGTTATGGCTTGTGAAGTCGTGCTTGCCAACCTCCTGGAATTGGCATGGTCACAGAAGATCGGGACTTATCGAAAGGTAAGAAAAACCCGGTCGTTACTTAATCTCACTCCCTGCAGGACATCGTGCGATCGGATTGAAGTGGGTTTACAAGATCAAACGATATGAGAATGGTGAAGTGGTGCGGTACAAGGCACGATTAGTGGTGAAGGGGTATGTGCAGCGCGCTGACATTGACTTCGATGAAGTTTTTACACCAGTGGCACGGCTGGAATCAGTTCGACTGATGCTGGCTCTAGCTGCGCATGAACACTGGGAAGTCCATCATATGGACGTGAAGAGCGCGTTCCTCAACGGCGAGCTCAAGAAAGAGGTCTATGTGGCGCAACCTCCACAAAGCTTTGTATGGTCTTCGTCAGGAACCGAGGGCCTAGAATGCCAAGTTAAATGCCACATTAGTCTCACTTGGTTTCTAGAGGTGCAGTTCAGAACATGGTGTTTACACCTGGAGCAGAGGAAGCTCAAGGTTAATAGTTGGTGTGTATGTTGATGATTTAATCATCAAGGGTGCTGACAGAGATGACATCAAGAAGTTTAAGGGGGAGATGAAGAACAAATTCCAGATGAGTGATCTGGGACTGCTATCATATTATCTTGGGATTGAGGTGAGCCGAAGTGCAAGTGGTATTTTTCTCTGTCAGTCTGCATATGCCAGGAAGTTGATAGAGCACTGTGGTCTGGAGTATTGCAATCCTAGTTGCACTCCATTGGAAAACCGACTGAAGCTCTGGAAGCAAGGCACTGGAGCAACGGTTGATGTGAAGGAATACAGGAGCATCATTGGTGGGCTTCATTATCGACTGCACACACGCCCTAACATCTGTTTTGCAGTTGGATACCTGAGCCGTTTCATGGAGAAGCCCTGTAGTGATCATATGGCTGCTGTGAAGAGAGTATTGCGGTATGTTGCAGGAACTCGTGAGTACGGACTGCACTACACCAGGAAAGAAGAAGGGACACCTAAGTTGATCGGTTTCAGTGATGCTGATATGGCAGGAGATCTTGATACACGGAAGAGTACGAGTGTAGTAATCTTCTTCCTTGGAGGTAATCCCATCACTTGGCAGTCTAACAAGCAGAAAGTAGTAGCATTATCATCCTGCGAGGCAGAGTATGTAGCAGCAGCCACAGCAGCATGTCAAGGTGTATGGTTGAGTCGGCTCCTGACTGACATGGTTGGAATGGAGTCTGGAGTGCCGGAACTCATGGTGGACAATCAGTCAGCCATAGCATTATGCAAAAACCCAGTCTTCCATGATCAGAGTAAGCATATCGAGGTGCGGTATCATTTTCTTCGTGATTTTGTTGACGAGAGCAGGATTGTTGTCAGCTACATGGCCACAGAGCATCAGCTGGCAGATGTTCTAACCAAGGCGCTTGGGCGCATCCGCTTCCAGGAGCTGCGTACGAAGAACGCGTCAAGGTGATAAGTGATCGTGCTCAGGATTAGGGGGAGTAATGTTGAATATTCCATCGCACGTCCACTTAGTTATCCAGTTATCAGTAGCTAGTTTCCTGTTCAAAGTTTGTTTCAGTTCTATCAGTTAGAGAGCGCAACTTCATAGCGAGTTGTGCGTGTCGTGGGCTTGACGCACGCTCAGTCCGTGAGGAGCGCGACGCGCGGCATGTTCTGTTGAGGATGCCTGCCGGGCATGGCGGCTGAAATGCCGGCCACTACTCTGTTTTACCGTCGTTAAATAAGCAATGAAAACGTCCAGAAAAGCTCCAATTGAACGCAGCGCAAACCAAGTGTTCAACACCGTGTGAGTTTGCTCTGTTTTCAGGTCGCCGGCGAGATCGCGGCGTACTCCGACACTGACTTCTGTTAGAAATCATGGATCATATAGCTCAAAATAGAACCACTTTTAGGAGATAGAATTGCTTCACATATTTTAGATCTTGAGCTCCAAACTTCACTGTTCTTCATCTCCTTTGGTTTCCTCTCCTTTCTGTTGCCACTTAGAGGAAGAGAGCACCCTTCCTAGTGCTGCAGCAGCATGAGTGATTGGCTTTCTTTAGGGCAAGGCTTTAGACGGTAATTCCTTTCATCATCACTACAATGAGGGGCGTGCCCTCTTTTTATAGCTGTTGCACACTAGAGTGTGCACTCTCTGGTGTGTTCCTGAGACTTCCAGTCAAAGTCTTATATGAACTCCTCATTAGTTAAAAGTTACGCCTCACTATTAATACATTATTAAAACCAAATTGAACACTTCATTGTAAAGTGCATGGTGATCACCGTGTTCACACCAACACCTTTGTCAACACCCTGCGCTTCCCACGTCTCCGTATCCATTATGGACGGCGGTTGCTCCGTCCCCGTATCCTCTGGAACCGCTGCCCCATCTTCTTGTCCTCTGCAGTAGGGGGCCTTTGCCTATGCTGGCTTGCGCCCACGTAGCGAAGACCCAGCTCCAGGCCGCGACCGAGGATCACCACACTGCAGACCCGCAGGATATTCGGGAGAGCACCCGAGAACCAGTGCTTTGCTGCGGCCCTGTAAAATTTATAGTGGAACTAATCCGTTCCCATCCACTTCGCTTCTGTGCACAGCAGATTTTCTGCAGCATGGCTTCTCAGGTAATCAGGATTTCTCCATAATCTAGTCTGGAACAAGTTGTTCCAAACATACTGTCATACCCCAATTTCGTGAGGTATTCGTGCATAACATAGCAATCCCAAGGATCGTAGTTAACACATAAACAAAGTGATGTCATTGCACATACATAGAAGTTACAGCGATTGCTGTTCGAACTTCAGAGTCTGCCATACGAGTGCTAGATTACAAACCAGGAGTTGCATGCAACAACTCTAATTCAAACAGATCATCACACCACAGCGGAAACCACACACTAACTTGAGCATAGGACAGGGCAATTACTCCTCAAAATCAGCAGCTTCATCTTCTGGATCTCCCTCATCTGCTGATTTATTTTCAGCAAACGGGGTGAGTACTAAAAGTACTCAACAAGCTCTAATCCCATTGGGGATAGCTCAAAACAGTATGCATGGAATTAACAATGGTAAGGTACAGGTTTTGTTTTCAGCATAAAGCAAATTTTGTGCAAGGTTCACTAGGGAATAGACATTCGAAACAGAAGTATATATATAAAAAAACAGTACTTTTCTCATGTTTTAGTTGTTTGGACCTGGGGAAGAGTTCTCTCCATTCCTACAGTTCCCACTTTTAATTTGGGCGCAGGCATGTGTCCATGCCATCCCTCGGCTCACTGCTGACACCTTCCGAAAACACAGGCCGCTACACCCATTCACGCCAACAACGTATGATAATAGAGACTAATCTACGTGAGCCCAAACTGTAGTGTGCCATGACCTGTGGCAACGGACTTTCCGGAAAGATTTAAAACTTTGCAGAGGTTGTACACTGTACCCACGAGTTATGTCCTCCTTGCGCTACAGGATTACATAACGTTCAACTCAACCTGCTAAGCTTATCACAGATTCCGCCTCAAGTAGAAACCAAGGGCATCATCTATCGAGAGGTTTCGAGTCCCGACGATGCGCATTTCTATGCATTTCCGAAGCCAGACCGTGGGATTACTACGACCACGTCGTCTCTTGGTCCCCTTTACTTTCACTAGGTATCACTAAACTAGGGGCTATTATCCATGGAAAAATACGTTTCCACGACGCGGGCAATCATTTCTGTCAAGCCGAACGTTGAGGAACCCAAGTTCTTCTCCTAGCCACTTGCGTCCTACTGACCCCTTAGGCAGCTCAATGTGACTCACTTAGGGATCAAGCTAAGTCCCGCCCATCGGGTTCCGTGGTTGCACTAAAATCACTACGATGAGGTCCATAGAACCGGTCCTTATATGACAGGGGCGGCGACTCGTTCACGACAGGTGAACAAAATCGTCGACTACACACTATCTCCACACCAGCACCAAAATGAGTCCCGCCCCCCATCCAAAATTATTTCCTTCCCCACTTCAGCACTTAACACTGGTTGTACTACTCCTGCCCTCTTTTCATTTTACTCACACCACCAATGACACTTTAACACCCTTTGCAAACCGTATGTTGTGAAGTGATGGTGTGGCGACGTCGAGCGTCGCAGTACAGGGGTCCTAAGTGTTTCTAGTTCAAGGCAACTTCCCGTGCACTAAAATGCTTAATGCCGGAATACCTAGAGTTAACAAGGGGGTGCTATCAACAGTTTACAAGGCGTACTTCTATCAATATCAGCAAGTTACTGACATAAATATAAGTACGTAAAAACAATTAGGGCATTAGTTACACAATGCTTTTGCAATTCAAAAAAAAATAATCATGCGAGCAATCTGATTTTCTAAGAGGTGCACTTGCAAAACATGGGTTAGGCATGGTCAAAGGGAATTAGAGCTTGTCTTCGGAGATGAATTCAGCTTCTTCTTCGTACTCCGAGTCCTCATCTCCTTCCTCTTCAAACTCTTCGTCAGCTACAGACCAAACACACCAAAATAAGCCTAACCGCGAACTAATAAAATCCAAGGCAACCAATAAAAGAACAAAGTTCTGGTGGTGCTGTGCTTCGGTGGTTAGGACAGGTAACATGGTTTTGACGGTGCACGGTGTTCTGATTCTGGGCATGGTGGTGTGGTGGTGACTTGGTGACAAATGTGGCTGTGTTAGAGACTAATAGGTGGCGTGGTCACAGGGCTCAGTTCGTGATCATGGCTTGATGTGTTCCTGTGTGAATTTTAGGGAGAACTCAGTGAACACGAGGTCCTTTTTGGTGCCCCAAGAGGTTGTGCAGGTGCAGCAATTCAGATTGCACCAGACATTCTGGCAAAGCCGGACACTCTGGTGCACTAGGAGGCGGTTCCAGAGAGGTGTGTATCGAAGTTTCCGATCAGCCGCCGGAGCTTCCGGTGGAAATGCGTCATTTCCAGAGAGGGGTGTCCCGGAATTTCCGGTTACGAGCCGGAGTCTCTGGTCTCACTCGCGTTCGCGCTCTGGGGCACGTCCCCGTTTCTGGGCGCGCACTGGCAGAGCCAGAGCAGTGTCGCGCGGCCAATGTCCGGGGAATTTGGGGCCACGGACCGTGAGAGGGAGTTGTTCTAGGCGTGTGCGGAGTAGGGGAGAGCACGTGGGTGAACTTGTCTTCGCTGGCGGTGAGCCGACGCGGCGGCGACGCGGTGCAGTGGGCGTGCGGCAGGGGCACACCGTGGAGGTGCGCCATGGCTGCAGGGGAAGCTCGATTGGTGGGTTTTACAGCTTCCTAGGGGGATGGTGGTGGTGCTCGAAGCCTTGCTCGAACCAATGTTCGCGCCGGAGAAGCTGCCGCCGGAGCTCGGCCGATGGCTAAGGGCAATGTGCGTCGAGTGGCCAAATGGAGCGCTTGGCGGCTCCCTGCTGGGGTCGGTGAGCTGGCCTGCAGGTGTGTCGTGCTCGCGGGCAGCCATCGGCGGCCAATGGCCGGCCAATTTGAGCTGGCGCCGGCGGCGTGCGGTGGTCGGCCATGGGGAAGACGACGGTGGAGCTGGGAATTGGGAATTTTTTTTCCTAACGAAGGGGAGAGACTCGACCTGGCAGAGCGGAGGGAGCGCGAAGAAGGCGCACGAGCAGCAGTGGAGTTGCTCTATAGCCGGCGCGGCAGATTGGAGTTCCAGCTGGCTCTGTCGTGGTGAGAGCTCCGCATTGAAGACAAAATTCCACCAGGTGGCCGCGCCAAGGCTTGCAGTCATGCGCCGTGGCGAGCTGGGGCAACCTTGGGGCGCGCGATGACGCAGGGAGCGGCCAGGGCGAGGCCACGGCGCCCAATTTTCCCTCCTGCCGGCGGCTCGCCATCATTTGGTCGGAATTGAAGTTCGACAAGACATTGCGAGGCTGTGAGGGGATGACGGCCGTCGGGAGGTGCAGTAGGGTTCGTGAAGAGTTACTCTGGCCGGTGAGCCAGCCGTTTTTCGCCAGCAGCGAGGCAGCATCGACGGCGTCCGGCGAGGGGCTTCCGGCGACCTTACAGGTGGCAAACCGTGCCGTGTAACAGTGTGCGCGCAGCTCCCTAAGTGGTTTACCGTGTGGAGGTGACGGAGACGGCCATTGTCGCCATGACGAAGTCCAGCGGAGCTGCCGGCGCGTGGTGTGGCTGAAGCGTCATCGGCCAGGTGGGCGACGCTGGCTGGGGAAGAAGGCAGCGCACGCTCGTGCGGGAGGGGTCGGGCCAAACAGGAAAATTTCCATCCGGCCCCTCTGAGACTCGAGAAATTAGAAGAACGACAGGAAGTTCTATCCAGAGAGAAGTGTGGCAAGGGATGTCGAATTAGAGTCACTAAAACCAGAAAAACTCGGGAGGAAGAAGAAAAAAAAACAAATAACAGCGAGGAAGAAGAACCAGTACTTGTCAAACATCAAGTTTTAGCATTTTTTTCGAATTTTCCATGTTGCTGAACAAGCTTCTGTTTTAGTGAATTTTGAAATTGCACAACTCGGAGGCAAAGATTTTCAAGAACTTTTGCATTGGGGCTGAAATTTGAAAAAGGCGAAATTTGGAGGGTACGACACATACTGCCCTGCCATACTACTAAGTTTTGTTGAATTTTTTTTTACTTTCAGACATCATGTTTGGCTATTCATTTTATTTGAATAATTTATGTAAATATAAAAATAAATAACTCATACTTAAAGTATTACGACTAATAAAATAATCCACAGTAAAATAAATGATGCTGTTACAAAAGTTTTGAATAGCAAATGGTCAAACGTGTTTTTTAAAAGTTAAAAACAATATTTATTTTGAAACAGAAGATGTACTTTCTAAAAGCACTACTGATTTCATCTTTATATGGTCGATTTCTCGTTCGGAGCGCAGCGAGAAACAAGTATGGCGAACCTTGTCCAAATATTCTTTATTTTCTTTCTGGAACTTGGATCAATTTGTTAAAGGGGGAAAGGTTTGTTTATTAAGGCGTTTTCAACTTCTGCAAGACAATGGGCATGGGCATTGTTTGTTGCCTATGTCTCACTTATTCAAATTTTTTGTCGGTTCCCTGGTACTTCCACCAGTTTTAAATTATTGAGATATTGGTGATTTTTAACATCAACTTTGACCATTCGTCTTATTCGAAAAATTTATTACAATATGTAGAATTATTAGTCGTGATTTAAATACCACTAATAATAAAGCAAACAATAGCAAAATTTTACACATTTGAAGAAAGTATGAATGCTTAAAGTTGATGTAAAAGTCAATGGTGTCAATATTTTAAATCTGGAGAGAGCACGAAATTTGCAACTTTGGCTGCCCTTCCAATTCATCCCCATCTGCCGTTGCCTTGACTCGCTGGCCACCCTCTTCTACGGCAACCCCATACTTCTGGCGGCGCTTCTATCTTCTTCTTTTTTAACGGCTCTCCTATCTTCTTCTACCTCCTTGTCTTCTCGATTCCATCCTTGCTGTATCGCTTTTGGCATGCTTCTTATTCTGCCATGTCCCGTACCCCTGAACTCTTTGTGAATTCTGATCAGATGTAGAAGTACTACTTTTCAACCATTTGTTAATTGGCTACCTTATTTATTTTTGTCTCTGATGCGTGATTCAAGAACTGTACGTGTGTTTTATACTAAGATCTAGATTTGTACCCGGAAAATAATTTGGGCTGGTGCTCTCTTCAAGATGGGGAACATGTGTAGGGGTAGTTAGCCCATCATTCCTTATGAGATACTCTCTCCGTCCTTAAATTGGTATCGCCGTTGATTTCTACCATCAATTTTGGTCATTTGTCTTATTCAAAAAATTAGTTCAAATGTGTAAAACTTTAGTTATAATTCAAATAACTCTAATGATAAATTAAATTATAACAAAATATATAAAATTTATCAAAAAAAGTTGAATAAGAAGAAAGGAGCGAGTATATATTGTTACGGTGCAAGCTGATCACTGAAGAAATAGAGGTAGCCGTTGACGCTGAAATGGATTCAAGCCAACACACCACGCCCATATCCGTGTGTGGAACATCAATATCGCCTTGATGAAAGTCACCACGAGCACCTAGAAAACCCACCTCGAGAGGGACCCTGTCGGAAGAGGATTTTCTTAGGATTGTTCCAGGCTCGGTCAGGCCAGCCAGATCGTCTTCACAAGTCGTCGGGACAGCAGAAGAACAAAATTGGGGTCAAGGGGATTAGGGTTTGGAGAGGTAAAAAATGTAAAGGCAAGATGATAGAGACGATTGGGATACCCCTCAATCTACCAGAGGCCTCCTTTTATAGAGGTGGGTTGATGTGTACGGTTTTTGATCTTTTGTCAGGTTGTGATAACTCTCGATTTGGTGGAGATGCGACACACAATCGATCCGGCCACAAATCAACACAATTCGATCCCCGCAATCGCAGCACTACTTCTCCTCTGGTTATCAACCGTGCACACACGATTGACCTCACCAAGAAGGCTTATCCCAACCTATGAATCGAAGAACACAAGCAAGAACAAAAAAGAACGCAACTCAATTACGAAATCTGAATTAAATCACAAAGTTGGAAACCAACAAACTGTCAAAAAAATAAAACCATTTGATAATAGAAGAAAACTAATCAAAACCTAACCCTAATGACAACGGCTTCTATTTATACAGAATTAGGATGACCTTAGGGGCAAACCATAACAATAATGGACTTTAAAAAGATACATGACCCAAAGACCAAAAGATAGTGTCGCAGCACCAATGGCAGTTTCTGGATGTCATCTTGTTTCAATAATTTCCATTGATTCCAGTCCAATTTGACGATGAGACTGGTACTACTCTTTCCAACCATATCTAGAACGTCTAAAACGAAGCTCGTATGAGACCTGGGCATCCATTTTAGTGCGGACTGCTACTAGAACCTGGGGGCACCTTGACTCCAAGTTGGATTGAATCTTCTCTGGGCTTCAACCCACTTTGCAAGTCTTGAGCATCTTCAAGTCCTTCTTCATGCTTCCTTTGACCCTCTCCAAAGTTCCTAATCATGATAAAATCATTAGATAGCAATCTATTCTCATAGAAAGGAAGACATGTATTTAGGAACGAGCTCACCTCTAAATTGAATTGTCGTGCACAGGCTCTTGTTATTGGACCTTCTATAATAGGTAGAGGAGCATTGTGTATTCAATGATAGGATGTCATCCGAGGTGGTCTTACTTCGAGAGGTTTCGGATCATAGAATTTAGGAAGGTAATTTGTTTCTGAAACAACCGAAACCGACTTCACTGGATAGTCCGACACTGTGCCGAGCACTCTGATACTATGCCGGATAGTCTGTCATGTAAAACTCTAGAACCCAAGAGGGTTTGCCGGATAGTGCGGCAATTTGCCGTATGTATGATGTGCAAATAGCCAAACCTGAGAGGGCTTGCCGGATACTCCGGTCACCGGACACTCCGATACTGTACCAGACAGTCTGGTGCGCAATATACCTGAACCCAAGAGGGCTTGCCGAACATTCCGGTCATTGCACCGGACAGTCTGGTGGGCAAAATGCCGAAACCTGTAGGGTCAATTTTTGGGTGTCAATATATGTCCCCTTGCTTTTTGGTGAAGTCTCCACACCATAAAGCATTCTAAGCACCTAAAAACACCAAAGGGCGATGGTTCTTTCACTCATCGGCCATATCATCATATCAGCTATTTCTCTCATAAGCGTTTTGCCATATGCTCGGATGATATTTCTTCAAGTATCGGCCATCGAGAGCTTTAGGCAGTGATGCTCCTCGCAAGTCTTCAACCAAGTATGCATTTCCGGCTATCACTCTTGTTATCCTATATGGTCCCTCTCAGCTAGGAGACCACTTTCCGAATTTGTTGCTCCTTGAACCAACGTGCAGAATTATTTTCCAAACTAATTTGCTCACCTAAAACATTTTGACTCTTATTTTTCTTATTGTAGGCTCTAGCAACTCTTGCTTTGTCTTTCCCAATTTTTTTTAAGGCATTTAAATGCTTATCGGTAACTTCATCAATATTATCTAACATCAAGGCACCGTACTCATCGATGGGTAAGTCATTTTGTTTAGCCAATCTTAGAGCTCCTAGATTTACCTCGACGGGTAAAACGGCCTCATCCATACACAGGCTCATAGGGTGTTATCTTAGTTGTCTCATGTCTAGATATCCAATGAGCCCACAAAGCTTTCGATAAGACTTCATGGCACCTTTTTGGGGTGATCCTCTATTGTTTTCTTAATGAGCTTGATCAATGTCTTATTACTAGACTCGGCCTAACCATTGGTCTGAGTGTAATATAGAGAAGAATTGAGCAACTTAATCCCATAGGATTCGGCAAACTCACAAACATGACCCGATGTAAATGAAGTACCTTGATCCGTGGTCAAAGTTTGCAGTATGCCGAACCTATGAATAATATGGTTAGTAATGAACTCAATTAACTCTTTATGTGTCATATTCTTAAGGGCAACAGCTTCGGTCCACTTGGTAAAGTAATCTGTTGCCACCAACACAAAGCGGTGTCCCTCCGAGGACGGTGGATGTATTGCCCTACAAAATCCAGTCCCCATCCTCGAAAAGGCCAAGGTTTGATTATGGGGTTCATCATGACAGCGGGTACTTACTGAATATTCCCAAATTTTTGACACTCTTCTTACCCTTTGTAGTAGCGGTAGCAATAGGCAATCATAGTGGGCCAATAGAATCGATCTCTTCCCAATAGCCACTTTATTTTAGGAGCCGATTGGTGTGTACCACAAATACCTTCATGAACATCCCTCATAGGTACTTTTGCTTCCTTGTCACCTAGACACTTTAAAAACAAATCGTCAACCGTTCGGCGATACAAATGGTCATCAATCAAAGTGTATTTGAAAGCCATGTGCCAAAATTTTTGTTCTACTCTTTGTATTGGAACACGAATGTATGAAATTATGAGAGACCTCGAATCTAATGATTCGTCAGTGCCATGATTTGCCTTGCTAATAGCTGAATCTTCCAATTCTAGCACCTCACACATCGGTTTCTTAACAATAGAGAATTTCCCTTTGCTAACATTATAACCTGATGCTTGTTGTGCTAAATCATTGGCCCTACTGTTTTCTAGCCTAGGAATATGATGTATATGAAACTCGTCCATTCCTTTGCCCACATCTAGACACTTGTCTAAAATAGCATTCAATGACCCATTTAAACATTGAAAATTACCGGTGACTTGTTGTACTAATAACAGCGAATCGCCGAAAGCTTCTACATGTTTCACCCCATAGATTCTAACATTTTCAAGCCGAACAACAATGCCTCGTAAGCTAGATTGTTAGTGCAATTATACTCTAAACGATTTGAAAATTCAAAATGCACATCATGAGAATAAATCAGTACTACACCAATACCTTGACCCTCCTTGCAAACCAATCCATCAAAATATAAATTCCAAGGGGTAAATATTATATAACCAACGTCTAAATCATGCTCTAAATCAATCCGATGTTCAACAATGAAATTAGCAACGTTTTGGCCCTTCATCGATTTCAATGATTTATTAGCCAAATTATACTCAATTAAAGCATACGCCCATTTTCCAAGCCTACCACTAGAAATTGACCTATGCAACATATGTCTAATAATATCGATTTGACAAGTGACTACACAAGTACTAGAGAACAAGTAATGTCTCAACTTAGTGTAAGCATAATATAAGGAGAATCATAGTTTCTCGATAGGAGTGTACCTTGTTTCGGCATCTACCAACCATCGGTTCACGTACGTGATCACGTACTCTTTTCCTTCGGTCTCTTGTGTCAAAACAAAACCAATCATATCGTCTTCGGCTGCCACATAGAGGCGAAAAGGAGCTCCTCTCCTAGGCGCCCTAAGAACCGGCAGTGACGACAAGTATTTTTTGATCTTGTCGAAGGCTTCTTGCTGTTTTGCCCCATAAGCGAATTTGATCTCATTTTTCAACCGAAGGATAGGAGTGATTGTATTGATTTTTTTCGACAAGTTGGATATGAATCTACTCAAGTAATTCACCTTCCCTAAAAATTTTTGCACATCTTTCTTGCACACAGGCGCTTGCACTTTTGTATGGCTTCTATTTTCTTAGGATCTATTTCTATGCCATTCTCATAAATAATGAAACCTAAGAACTTTCCAGCCGATACACCAAAAGCGCATTTGAGAGGGTTCATTTTTAAACTAAATTGGCACATACGCTCTAAAGCAAGATGCAAATCGACCAAGTGTGGACCTAGAGCAGTCAATTTAATCATCACATCATCAATATAAACTTTCATAATGACACCATGTAGGTCATGAAAGATAAAATTCATAGCCCTTTGATAAGTAGCACCCGCATTTTTTAGCCCATAAGTCATGACAACCCATTCAAATAAACCAACGAAACCGGGGCATCTAAATGCAGTTTTGGACATATCATCTTCGGCCATAAAAATCTGATTATAACCCACATTACCATCAAGAAAACTAATCACTTTATGGCCGGAAGTATTATTAATCAACATGTCGGCTATAGGCATAGGATATTCATCTTTAGAAGTGGCTCTATTCAGATTTCTAAAATCAATGCAAACTCTTATCTTACCCGTATTCTTCTTCTCGACGGGTACAATATTAGATATCCACTCTGCATACCTGCAAGGTCTTATAAATTTGCATCAAGTAATCGGTTTACCTCTTTTTTAATCCGATCATACATATTCGGATTGAACCTTCTCATCGGTTGCTTAAAAGGTCTAAAATCAGATTCGATAGAAAGCCGATGTTCTATGAGTTCACGGCTCAATCCCGGTATTTCATTGTAAGAACATACGAAGCAATCTACGTATTCGTTTAAAAGCTTGATTAACTTTTTCATATAATCGGCTTTCAAATTTTTGTTTACAAATGTCGGCCTTAGACTTTCATTGTCACCATGGTTCACTTCCTCGAAAGGATCGGCTGATGTAAAACCTTGTCCTAATTTATTCATGTCTTCTATTTCTTCTGTAGTTTCACACATATCGTTCACATTAGCCTGAAAGTGTTCGACTCTTTTTTGCAACCAATCTAAATTCAATTCCATTAAATCACATAATATGATTGAGTCGATTTTTCATCGCCTTTAAATTGATCGGTACAAATCCATCTTTAGTAACATTAAAAAAATCATAATCTGTCAAATCTAAGCCCTTCAAACACTTATCCTTATTATGCGGTAACAAAGATGAAGCAACACAAGCCAATACATCTGCATGTACCATCTCTACATCGTCACCAACCCATTGTATTAAGAATTGGTGTAATGTAGATGGAATACATTTATTGGCGTAGATCTAATCACACCCCAAACTCAAAACTATAGCTCCCCCGAACATCGGCAATAAAAAAAGAGATAGCCATACTCTTACTCCCGACGGTGAGCTCAATGGAAGCAACCCCTTTAGCTTCAATGGGATCTTTTCCTCCCACACCGTTCAAAGTCATATTAGTCCGGATGAGTTCATCATCGGCCTTACCTAGCTTCTTAAACAAAGAATATGGCATTAAGTTAACAATGGCACCTCCATCTACAAGCATATGAGAAATCGGTGTACTATTGATATGTTCCTTTATGTAAAGTGGTTTCAAATGGTTATTTGATTCTTTTGGTTTCTCAAAGATGGCATTTTTAGGACAAAAGTCAAACTGAGCTATGACCTCTTCTTCTACTAAAGAATAATTCGAAAGAGACAAGCAAATAGTGTTGATACCCATACATTTCCAAGGCGGCGTCGGCTCGTAGTCTAGAAGATCAACGTTACCAAATTTGGACATGTCCACGTCCCCTGTGGGCGTGGTGGAGTCTCTCTCGGACGCGGCAGTGCCTTGATCTGGTGTCTCTACTGTCGTGGCCGATTCTTCCGGTGGTGGTAAAGTTGGAGGTTCGGACTTCTTCACCTTCCATTGCTTACCTTGAAGGACTATTGGCTTGACTTCGTTGAATACTTCATCCCTCTTCTTTTCGTCTTCTTGCTCTCGAATCTAATACAAGCGCAGCCAATGTAGCTTTCTCTTTTGATTTTGAGTTAAGCCGAGGGGACACCACCTCAGCTGTGTGAATTTAGAAGAGGATTTGTTGCTACTAGCCTCGTGATCTTGAGAAGCCTTCTCAACCGGATCACTCATCGCGATCGATCCACTGAAAACTCCCCCAATCTTAACATCAGTCATGCCGATTTTTACCACACCTCCAGATGCGTTTTTCTGATTTATAGAAGTTTGGGGAGTGTAGTCATTACCTTGCTTGATGCGCCACTCCTGTTTTGGGGCGGCCGCAAAAGCATCTTTTCTTGCATTCATCGGCGGAGGCTCAGGCCGATCATGAGCATATTCGGAGAGCCTTGTGAAGACCTTCCCCTTTGGCGCGCCCCACCCTGGTTGAAACGGCGGGCAGTGCATTGGTAGGATATGCATCCACGGTCCCATATGTGAATTCCACATCGGGACCGAAGGATAAGGCATTGGTAGAACTCATGGTTTTCTCGTTGGGGATGGAAGAAAGAATGGTCTCCTTAACTTGAGAGATCGTCCCTTTATGGTCTTTCTTGAAGCACGCCAAGAATTTTTGGAGTTCCTGATCTTCCCGCGCCTTACACTCCTGTTCTTCACCTGCTTTGCGCTGCTCCTCTACAGCCTTCCATCATTCTAGGAACAACTTCCATGCCTCTTCGGGAAATTGTTCCAACGACGGCATCATGATGTTCTTTGGAAAAATCTCAGAAGACATGATGTGGAGCGGATGATTTGGTTTGCGCAACCGGAACGTTTTCTTCCCCAGTGGAGTCACTAAAAAGTGTGTTGATGTCGAAACGGATCCAGGCCAACACATCACGCGCACGTCCGTGTGCGGAACGTCGATGTTGCCTTGACAAAAATCACCACGAGCACCTAGAAAACCCACCTTAGAAGGGATCCTGTCAGAGGAGGATGTTCTTAGGGTTAATCCGGGCTCGGTCAGGCCAGCCGGATCGCCTTCACAAGTCGCCGGGATAGGAGAAGAATGAAATTGGAGTCGAATAAGGGGACTAAGGTTTGGAGAGGTAAAAAACGTAAAGGCAAGTTGACAGAGATGATTGGTATGCCCCTCAATCCGCCTTAGGCCTGTTTTTATATAGGTGGGGTGGTCTTACCCTAAGAGGTTTCAAATCCTACAATTTAGGAAGGTAATTTGTTTCTAAAACAACCGAAACCGACTTCACCGGACAGTTCGGCACAGTGCCAGACACTTCGGTCACCAGACACTCCGGTACTGTGTCGGATAGTCCACCGTGTAAAATTCCAGAACTCGAGAGGGCTTGCCGGATGATCCGGTGTGCAAACGGCCGAACCTGAGAGGGCTTGCCGGATAGTCCGGTAACTTGCCGGATACTCTGGTCATGGGACACTCCGGTACTGTATCGGACAGTCTGGTAGGCAACACATCTGAACCTGAGATGGCTTGACGGAGGCTCCGGCATTATGCCGGACACTCTGGTAGGGTCAATTTTTGGGTGTCAACAGTAGCTTTGTTTCAGGAGGAAATCTACCTTAGTACATTGAGTTAATATAGCATCTGTAGTGTTCTAGAATACTACTTAATCTTGTTACCATTCTTTGCATGTCATTTGGGCGGTAAACTTAGAGCAATTTCAGAGCGGACTGATAGAATTTTGAAATATAGTTCATCTCTTGCATGTATATGTTTCGTTCAAGCCCTTTCATTTTTACTAACCATGTGGAATCTTACAAATCGATCGTATAAGAAATAATGGTTTGTGAAAGGAGCAAACTTTAATAATCTTTCTAGATCTTACAGTTGCTCTTGTTTTTTAATCAAATATGACTTTGATGTTTAATCACAAAATTTTATCATCGTGTAAGATACTTCTAGGTAGGTATGGTGCTTTGCTATAAAAAAGTTGATATTTTCACATGTTATCAGTAGCAAGATGCTCTTTCGTGTAATAAGAAATGTTGATCTCTAAAAAATAGGTGATCCTATGCTATCTTGATGAAGTTTCAGTCTCTGCATTTATATTGCCGTCGTATATTTGTGTTATTCATTCTATTTGACAACTAGTCCCACCGTTCCAGAATAAGTGTCATTTTAGTTTTTAAATATTATTAAAAAATTATAAAAATATTTATTTTATTGTGAAATATTTTAATATTATGAATACTTTAAGCAAGAATTGCTTATTTTTATATTTTTATAATTTTTTGAACAAGAAGAATGGTCAAATCATAATTTCTAAAAGACATAAACGACACTTATTTTGCGACATAGGGAGTAAACTCTTATGTGTTATCAAATATTCAATGTGGATGAATGCTAGCAGATGTCAACTTCACCTGGATGTATTGGGTAAGATTTCAGTACAATGTTTTGGCTTTGATGAGGACATCACTTTATTAGATACACACAATGCTCCTCCACCTACTATAGATGGTCTAATTACAAAAGCTCGTGCACGACAACAGACTTTAGAGGTGAGCTCGTTCCTAAGCACATATCTTCTTTCTTTTGAGAAATGATTGCTATTCAACAGACTTTAGAGGTGAGCTCGTTCCTAAGCACATATCTTCTTTCTTTTGAGAAATGATTGCTATCTTATGACTTTATCATGATTAAAAACATTTGAGAGGGGTAAGCGAAGAATGAAGAAGGACTTGGAGATGATCAAAACAAGCAATGCGCGTTGAACCCCGGAGGAGAATCAATCAAACTCGGAGTCGAGTTGCCCCTAGGTTATAGGAGCAGTCCGCACTAAAACGGATGCCTAGTCGCATACGAACTTCGCTTTCGATGTTCTAGATATAGATAGAAAGATAAAGGGACACCACCCGATCTAATCCCATGCTGAAATATTTCTTAGATCTGCAGAAATCACAGAAACAATACGACATCCAAAATCTATCAGGGTGCTGTGACAGTATCTTTTTGTTCTTGGGCCATATATCTTTCCTAGGCCTATTAGTATTAAAATTTGCTACTAAGGACGCCCTAATCTCTATATAAATAGTAGCCGTCATCATTAAGAATAGGTTTTTATTAGTTTCATCTGTTATCAAACCATTGTCGTTTGACGGTTTGTTGGATTTTAACTTCGTGAGTTTATTCAGATTTCACAGTTGAGTTGCGTTTTTTTTTGTTTTTGCTTGTGTTCTTTGATTCGCAGGCTGGAATTAGCCTTCTTAGCGGAGTCAATCGTGTGTGCACAGTTGATAACTAGAGGAGACGTGATGTTACGATTGTAGGATTTGAATCGTATTGATTTAAGGTCAGATCGATTTTCTGTCGTATTTCTATCAAATCGGGAGTTATCATGACCTGACGGAAGATAGGTCACCGAAAGTTTTTATCCGATGGAATGAATCTCGATCACAGAGAGGGTGCTCTCGGACACTCCGGCGGGGTATCGGATATTGCGGGGAGGACTTAGCCATTTTTCAGGTAATCTACCCTGCGAAAACTGGAATTTCTGGTTTGAGACACCGGGACTGCCGGTTTTCTCTGACTGCAATTTTTGGTTGCCAACAGAATCAATATGCATATTATTCATAACTAAACATATGAAGAAAATAGCTAGCTAGATTACAACAAAACAATATTTAATTATACGATCGTATGTTGTTAACTAAATAGGTCACAGGATGTACGTTGAGATGTCACAGGTCATAAACTCAAACTACCGTGGCCGCCTCCATTGCGGCAAACGCACGGCCACGCGTTACCACAGCCTTCTCCAGCTGCAGAGGGAACCACTCAAGCTGGTGTGCCCGAGTCTTTGGTTACCACCGGCATGACGAAACCATCCTTGTCGCCATCGCCATCGACTTTGGCTATCGTCTTACCTTCCAGAAATGCGGCCACGACCGTCGTCGCAGGCCCTGCCACGTCCATCTCCCACGCGGCTCGCTCGGCGTCGGGGTCCTTGACATCGCAGACCTTTAGAGAGAGCACCGCGGTGACGTCGAGGCGGCGGAGTCTCCATCCCGGGAGAATCTGCAAGCGGTCGATTTTCTGGAGCTGCCTGCACGCTAGACTGCACGTATTCACCTTAATCTTGGCGACTGCCGCGGCAAGGAGCTGGTCCTCGTCGCCATCAAGCGCCCCCGCGGCCTCGAGACGGAAGTAGGCGTCCATCTCCGGCACGCCGATGGCCCTCAATATCCCCCGGGAGTAGTCGGCGTCCGGCCGGAAGAAGCCCCGAACCTCGTCGACGAGTCCTTGGTCCACCATGCAGTCCACGCGGTGGCGGAAACCGCCGTCCAGCAGCGCCTCCAGGTATCTGTTCGACCCGCCCGCGATGATTGGCACGCGTCCCCTCGTGTAGACCGACTCCACGGCGCGTGTGGCGTCACGACGGAAAGTTCGCCACGGTGTAGTCCGCGTCCGGATGCACGCAGCCGATGAGGTGGTGCGGCCCGCCGCGGGTCTCCTCCAGCGTGACCTTGTTGGTGACGACATCGAGGCCGGCGTGGACCTGGATCTTGTCGGAGTTGACGACCTCGCCACCGAAGCGCAGTGCGAGGTCCACGGCCAGCTTGGAGTTGCCGGTGGCCGTGGCGCCCATCACCACCACCACCTTGCCCTTGCGCGCCACAGTGCCAGCCATGCTGAGCACACGAAATTGCGTGGTTGCTGCAAGGCGAGAGACAATTGGCATGGGATCGGTGGCGCTTTGCTTTTATAGGACGAAGCATGCATGCTGTCGCTGTCGTCGTGAACCAATTCATGCAACGAAACAAAATCTGATGCGTCTTCGCTGCGGATCGAGTCAATTTGATTCATGGAAGTAATTTTCATGCAAGTAGGAGTACTTTTCTAGTGAGTATCAGTATAGTTCGTGTGGTGGACATGTCAACGATGCGTGATGGTCCATCGTCGAGTTGACCTTTTTTTTTCGAAAATGAGAAGGCAGAAATTGGGGCAGGGAGGTGCTGGGTGACAATAGAACAGTCGTGCGCAAGCGATAGTTATGAATTGTATAAATTTATGGTTATTCATCGGTCTAGAAACCATTTGAATTGAATCGTTCCCGAGTGTATTGGTCATACAGTACTGAAACGGGGACCTAGCTATGGACACAAGATGGACTGACCTGTAAAGGATGGATCCGAAGCTACGATGGACTATACGCACAACAGCACAAGTAAATATCTGATCCTCGTGGTTTAATTATCAGCCAAGCGTCTGTTGAGATTTTTCTATGTACACTTGGTCATACATGCAGCTGTGAAGCCAGGAGGGGTGCCAATTAGTATACTGCCGAAGGTTAACAAAACCGTGAAAATCGGTCAGTTTTAGCAGATTTCGCAATCGGTCCAGTCCCATTTCACTGGAAGACCAGTTTTCATTTTAATATTTTTAGATCAGAATTTTAAAAACCAGAAAAATCGGGTGATAAACTGGTAAAACCGATCAAGTGGTAAACCAATGGAACTTGTGGGTATCAAAATTTGAAACCTGAAATCGATAAAACAGAAGATACGAGTTGATTAACAGTGAAATCACTCAGTAAACTGGGAAAAATGACTTAGTTTACTGTAGCATTTCACGGTTTTAATATTTCAATTTTGAGAAGTTTTTATGATTTTCACGGTTTTTGTCAAACTGGTAGGAACCGGTTTCTCCGATTCGAATGGTAACCAAAACCCTGATAGTGCCCTAGGTTAAAGTCATTTTTCTTTTGTTTATGAACAATGGTAAATTCGTTCGTAGCATATGGATTAACTGGGGATAACAATATTGGAATTGCGTTATATGGCCCGAGGTTCAGGTTCAGAATTTTCGTTCATAAGATTATTAGCTGAGCTGTTTAATCTTTACTGCAGGTTTTCACGGCTCATGTACCTGGAAGGCAAACATTAGAACCCCAATTCATAGGTTTATGCTGGCGATATCACTACTACAAAAAGGTTTGTCCTAACACCCCTCTTCTCAAAGTGCAGGCAGCTGGTTGTTGTCAACCGCCTGTACTAAGAAGAATGCGGGTCCCACTAAGACAACCACTTGCACATATACACTTAGTGCAGGCAGTTGTCTTGAGCGACCGCCTGCATTAGCCTTTGTGCAGGCGGTCACTTAAGACAACCACCTGCACTGATGACATTTGTGCAGGCGGTTGTCTAAGAGAATCGTTTCTCGGTTTATACAACCGGCGTTGTTACGTGGTCCGCCTGCACAAACATTGACAAGTATAAATATAGGCCTCCGGCCGTCTTGTTCCTCGCGCGACGCGGCTCAAACAGAGCGCGTGCGCGGTGGTGAGGCAAAAATCGATTGGTAGGGGGGTTTCTTAGTTAATATTTTTGAATCTTGTTCTTTAGAGTAACCTATTGCTCCTCCTTCGATTTATTTCAGATTTGTGTCCTAATTCCTAGATTATTCATTATCTAGGTCTTCTCGCCATTTTGTCATTTTTGGAGATTTATATTAGCTAAAATTGTTGGAATCTTGTTCTCTAGACTAATCTTTTGCTCCACCTCCGATTTGTTTCAAGATTAGGTGTGATTTGTGCCCTGAATCCTAGATTCTTCATTATCTAGGGTTTCCTCGAGGTTTTGCCATTTTAGAAGATTTATATTGACTAAAATTTAGAATGTTTTGATGATTCTTGACCAACTAAGTTTCCATTCATGTTGTACAAGTCGTAAATTTTAATTTTGTTAATTATTAATTAGCATTTTATTGTGTGTAGCTAATATGCAATTAGTATTCTATTTATTTAAATCTATAAAATTATCCGTAGGTCGAAATAAAGAATGAATCGAGCATGGCTATACAGTGCACCAAGAGCTTCTCCTGAGTTTCTTCAAAATATTTCTTTATTTGTCGAAGCCGCCAAGAGTCATGCTAAAAGAGAGAAGAGAAATGCGATATTTTGTTCATGTATTGATTGCGCCAACGACATTGCCTAGCCAAATACTTTAGTGATCTAGTCACATTTGATCAAGAGAGGTTTTGTGAAGAATTATACCATATGGACAACACATAGGGAAAAAGATATGTCTCAAGTGGACTGTGCAGATGTTGTGGCAGTTGTAGGCAGCACCGATCATCTTAGAATGGATCTCGATAATGACAATCATGATGAATAGGATATGATGTGTACATGTTCCCGATCTTCCGTCAGGTCGTGGTAACTCTCGATTTGGTGGAGATGCGACACACAATCAATCCGGCCTCAAATCAATATGATTCGAACCTCGCAATCGCAGCATCACTTCTCCTCTGTTTATCAACCGTGCACACACCATTGACCTCGCCAAGATGTCTAATCCCAGCCTGTGAATCAAAGAACACAAGCAAGAACACAGAAGAACGCAACTCAATTGCGAAATCTGAATTAAATCATAAAGTTGAAAAACCAACAATCCGTCAAACGGCGAAACTGTTTGGAAACAGAGAAAAACTAATCAAAACCTAACCCTAATGACGGTGGCTACTGATTATATAGAGGTTAGAACGACCTTAGGAGCAAACCCTAATACTAATGGAGCTAGAAAAGATACACAACCCAAAGGCCAAAAGATAGTGTCGCAGCACCCTAACAGATTTTAGATATCATATTGTTTTGGCGATTCCTATAGATTTAAAATATATTTTCACACGGGATTAGATCGGTTAGATAGCTTATCTCCTTAGCTTTTCATCCATATCTAGAATGACCAAAACGGAGCTCGTATGAGATTGGGGCATCCGTTTTAGTGCAGGCTGCTGCTGGAGTCTGAGTCAGATTCAAACCTGAGTTTTTTTATCTCCTCTGGGGTCGAACGTGCGATGCTGATTTTGAGCATCTTCAAGTCCTTCTTCATGTTTCTCTTGACCATCTCCAATATTTTTAATCATGATAAAATCATTAGGTAGCAATCTATTCTCAAAGGAAGGAAGACATATATTTAGAAATAAGCTCACCTCTAATCTCAACTGTCGTGCTTGAGTTTTATCAATACTAATTTGAGGAGTCTTGTGTATATCTAAAGGAGAGATATCCTCATCATCCTTCTCTTCTTGTTTTGGAGTTCTACTCGACTCAAATTCATTGTCGAGACCTCGACTCCACCATGCCCTGCAACCTGCATGAAAAGGTGGAGACCACGGAGGTATTTGAATGCAATCACTTGGTGCCTCAAAGAACCTTATAATCTCATCATTCTCTCCTTCTTGATAGAAAGCCGTCTTCGGCTTGCTCTCTTAGGTATCATAATACTTTTGCAAATGGTTAGTAACAGAAGCGCACAAATAGCTAGAATGATCACAAGATGAAAACAAGCCATCTTTGCACACTTAAGCATTATATGAAGTATTTTTATCATAAAAATTAGCAAGATCAACTTTTTGCCAAAATATATTTTTGAAATAATTCGTATGATCAGCATCATTATCATTCTTATGAGAAGCTATAAAGTGTGTTGTCTTACAAAAACTAGATAAACATAACATGGCATGATATTTTGAATTTCCATCATCTAGTTTGTCATTTATTTTCATCATCCAAGAGGATTTCAAATTTGAGCAAATATAAACTCTATGCACCATAAAGAATCATATTCAATATAACCCACAATGTTTGGAGAAGACAACAATTTTAGGTCATCATTTTTACATGTAATGGGTGTGAAATATTTAATTTCAGCATTAATGAATGGATAAAAATTAGGAGTATCGAATTCATTCACTTCTTGTTGCATAGGAAAATATAAATATCAACACACAACCTTATCACAAGAACTAGTGGGCAAATCAAGCATTGACAAAGTTATATGGATAAAAGGTGATACTAGCGGTTGCTTTACAAAAGTAGGATAGACAAGAAATTTTAGCACAACAAAAATATTATCACCTTTTTTAGATCGATGTTCAATAAGTTTCTTCTCATTTTCAGCAATACCTTTTGGCGTGTCATCAGTCTCATCTTGCGCTGTGCATGGAGCATTGTATATCTCTTCTTTCTCCATGTATGTATCACTTTCATCTTCTTGTTTGATCTCAATTTTCTGCAAAATTTTAAAATCAATAGGAGGTACAATAGAAAGCTCCTCCTCTAAAGAGTGTTCATCACAACTAGACATAGATTTCGAAGATGTATCAACAAAAGTTTCTCTCATTAAAATTTTAGCATCACTCCATGTCTGAGGATATTTTTTTTGTTATATATAAATGTGGCCACCAAGTTAAAAGCACTATCAACTAATGCACTAGCAACATTCAAAAACTTTCTCCTTTCACATATACGGCATTGTTCAAATAGATTATCCATCTCTTTTTCTCAAGCAATATATTTAATAGAATCTAAACCATCATATAAAGGAAGAGATAAAAGAATATAATTACTCGTGGAAGGAGATGATGTAGCAATGGTCTGGACCTCAACGTCTTTTGATCGTGTGCAACATCTCTTTGCAGTGGATTACATCCCTTAAGGCTTGTCGTCATATTGTGCACAAACTCAACGTGTTTTTTAAAGTTTACATCGATATTATCAACGACTCTTTGCAAAGCACTACTCACATTGTATTCACCTCCTTTTCTTCTTGTCATGGTTAGAAAAATAGCATATAGATGGCACAAAATATTATTCCTACCGCTACAGTGGGATGGGTGGTGAAAATTCCGCAAAAGGAAATGTCTTACTGAGCTCTTGCAAGATTCTTACTAAAGCAAAGTAAAAGATGGTGCAACCAGTGACACAAGAAACCAGAGAGTCGTTATTCTACAATTGCAGGGTCAAATACAGTGCTGATCCAAGGTGGATATGTGGAGCTTAGAGGGTTAAAATAATAATTAGTGGAACACAATTCTATAACAGATAGTAAAATTGAATAGGTGTTCTAAGTATTATGTTCTAGTCGCTGACCCAATCTTATAAAAAATCCAGATGCTACAAAAATATGAATGAAGATATCAAAGAGCAGCAACAACACAATCGATAAGGCTCCAGAAATCAGTAAACTGTGCAGCACTTGAAAATTTAGCAAAGGTTAATTCTCGGCTTCTTGGTCTTCAATTTTATTTATTTTTATGATATTTTTCTCTGAACCAGAAGTACAAAAGATAGCACATGACCAAATTTTAGATAAATATGATGAAAGATGTGGCCTGGAGAAAATCTCAAATTTCTGTTAAATCTATGCTGAAACTTCGAAGCGCAAAAACAGAAACTTTTTATCTAAATTTGTTGAATCTTTGATCGTCAGAGGATGGGTAATTTTCTTTAGATATCCGAAAAATACTTATATGTGTAATTTGGAGTCAAAAAACAAAAGTTATAACTATTTTAATGATTGATCTCCAAATCAGATTTTTTTGAAAGGCTAAAAATAGATTCAGATTTCAAATTGGATGCGAATTTTATGGACGTTTTTTGGATGATTGAGCAGCGGATAAATATGAAGAGGTGGATCTATGAAGGGTGGATCTGGATGTGATCGAAATATGAGATTGGGTGGGTGGGTTAAAATTTTAATGCAAAAGAAACAATTAACAGATGTGATACGATAACAGATCTGAACACGATGTGGATGAACAATGAAAGAAAACACTTGGATACAAAAAGATCTTGAAATTCAGCAACCAAAACACAAATTAAAAACACAAACTTAACGCTACAGACTCTGAAATAAAATTATGCAAAGGCTAAATATGGCTTGGACAGAGGAACACCTAACGATCTACTAATTTTTTTTTTGTGTTTTGACTTTTTCGTGGACGATAGGATGAACGTGAAATAATCAAGGATAAATGTGAACCTGATGTATACCTAAAGCTCTAATTACCACTTGATGTGTACGTGGTTCCTGGTCTTCCGTCAGATCGTAGTAACTCTCCATTTGGTGGAGATGCGACATACAATCTATCCAGCCTCAAATCGAACTCCGCAATTGCAGCACCACTTCTCCTCTGGTTATCAACTGTGCAGACATGATTGACTTCGTCAAGAAGGCTAATCATAGCCTGTGAATCGAAGAACACAAACAAGAACAAAGAAGAACGCAACTCAATTGTAAAATCTAAATTACATCACGAAATTGAAAAACCAACAAACAGTCAAACGATAAAACTGTTTGGAAATAGATAAAAAGTAATTAAAACCTAAACCTAATGACGACGGCTACTGATTGTATAGAGTTTAGGACAACCTTAGGGGCAAACCCTAATACTAATGAGTCTAGAAAAGATACACGGCCCAAAGGTCAAAAGATAGTGTCGCAACATCCTAATAGATTATGGATGTCATATTGTTTCAATGATTCCTAGAGATCTATGAAGTATTTTTGCACGGGACTAGATCCGTTGGAAAACTTATCTGGTTAGCTTTCTATCCATATTTAGAACGTCCTAAACGGAGCTCGTATGAGACCTGGGCATCTATTTTAGTGCAAGCTACTGCTGGAGTCCGAGTCAGACTCGAACCTGAGTTGTTTGGATCTCCTCCGGGGTCGAACGTGCAATGCTGATCTTGAGCATCTCTAAGTCCTTCTTCATGCTTCCCTTGACCCTCTCCAATGCTCCTAATCATGTATATAAAAAAAGTCATTAGGTAGCAATCTATTCTCAAAGAAGAAAGACATGTGTTTAGAAACGAGCTCACCTCTAATCCCAACTGTTGCGTGTGAGTTTCATCAATACTAATTTGAGGAGTCTTGTGTGTATCTAAAGGAGAGATGTCCTTATTAGGATATTCCATTTTACTTTGAGGAGATGCTACATCATGTTGAACCACAGGTGCCAACATCTATGGGGGTTGAGAGAGGTCTAGCTAATATGGAAGTTTTGAAGAAAGCATCGAATGATCTTTTGTATGAGGAATCAAAGGGATATGATAAAGAGTTCATGATGTTGTGTGCTATGCTTGAACTTCTAAAGTTGAAAGCCAGTAATTGATGGTTTGATAGTAGCTTCAAAGAGCTTTTGAGTCTGCTAGCAAAAATACTTCCAAAGCCAAACAAGATACCAATCACCACTTATAGAGCCAAGAAACTTATATGTCCATTGTTGCTAGGTGTAAAAAAATACATGCGTGTCAAAATCACTATGTGTTGTATCGCAAAGAGTATGAATTTATGAAAAAATTTATTATATGTGGCGTAAGTCGATAAAAAAAGAGTTATAACCATATATATCCTACAAATTTGAAGAAAAGAGCACAGAAGAAGAATAACTCTATCGGTCTTGAGATTGATGATGACAGTAGTTCAACCAAGTTGAGTGGAAAGAAGAAGATTCCTTCCTTGGTGATGTGGTACCTTCCAATGATTGATCGCTTAAAGTGTCTGTTTTCAAACCCTAGGGATGCTGAACTCATGCGTTGGCATACTGAGAAGCGTTGGATGAACCCGAGAAAGCTTTGACACCTGGCTGATGCAACCCAATGGAAGGATTTTGATCTTCTTTATCTAGAGTTTGCTGAGGAGATTCGAATATAATGTTTGGATTGAGTACGGATGGCATGAATCCATTTGATGAAAACAGGACGGTGCACAGTACTTAGCTTGTTATTCTAATAGTGTACAACCTTCCAACCTGGTTGTGTCATAAATGAAAGTACCTCATGCTTTCCATTTTTATCTAAGATCCAAAGCAAACTGGTATCGATATTGATGCATTCCTGGAACCTTTGATGGAGGATATGGCACAGCTATGGAATGAAGGTGTTCGAATTTGGGATGAGTTTCGACGAGAGTATTTCACTCTATGAGCCATTATATTTATTACCATCCATGATTACCTAGGCCTCTTTATGATATCTGGGCAAACAAAAGGGAAGCAAGGACGTGTACTATATGTGGATGAAACTGCATCTATATATCTTGCATCATCTAGAAAGTTAGTGTTCATTAGGCATCGAAGGTTCTTCATGAAACATCACAAATACCGCAAGATGCAGAAACATTTTGACAACACTATTGAAAAAGATGCTGCTCTGACACCCTACAGTGGGAAACTTGTCTTTCAAATGGTAAAGAACATAACTGTTGTATTTGGCAAAGGAATGATCAGGGGGATAAAGAGAAAGAAGACTTGTTTTTAGGTGTAAATAGGTCAAACTTCCGAATGAAGTGAACGTTAACAACTACGAGTTTACATTTGTGGACCTAAATAATGTTGGTCACAAGGATGACCCATGGGTACTTGCTGATCCTGCAAATGATAAAAAGCACATTGTTATTTTAGAAAAGCAAAGAATTATTGGAGGGGGGAATATAGGTGATGATTTTAAGAATTACAATAAATATGATGAGATGATATTTTCTACAAATCCAGAAAGCATCAGGCTCGTGGAACGACCATTGATAAAAATGTGATGCCCTATGTCCGAAAAGATGGCAAAGGAAAAACTGTGTAACGCAATGTACTTTTTATTTATAAGTAGCTAGATATTGAACATTTATGTAACTTAATTAGTTTCTATGCAAAATGTTATTTTTTAAATATAATATTTGATTTTCTTACCTATTTTTTTATTTGAATATGAACAAATTAAGGATGAACTGATTGTATATCATGGAATTTTATAGCATGGAATTTTCATGAAACAAATCAGATGTACAATAGTTTTTTTAAAAAAATTGCAGTAAAAACAAATATTTGTTTTAACTAGTGCACTATGGATATTAGTACAAACGGTTGTTCATGATAACCGCCTGCAGTAAGACATTAGTACAGGCGGACCACTTAAACGTGTGTATAAATGCTTCATTTCTACAAGCTCACTAATGGCAACTGAACCGAAAACCGCCTATACAAACTGGTTTAGATCCGCTTGTGGAAATCCTTTTTGTAGTAGTGTGTCTGGTGTATACGGTGCTGATTTTTCACTCTTGTTCAACATTACAAAACCAGCATGTCAAATATTTCGCTGGTTTCACGTGATAGTATATTCTACGATGACGATGTTTTCTTTTTAATATGATTTTTATTCCAAGAACATGCGTGTTCACTTTGTAATATCACCCAAAAAACGAAATTGTGCAGGCCAAATTACTTTATAAACTTCCCTGATTATTTTAATAAATATAACACCATTTGTGAAGGCTTGCTTATGCATAAAACAGATTGTGTGTAATACAACATATGGTTTTTTTTTTCTCAAAACTGATGTTAGGGTACGAAATTTCTTGTCATAACAATATTAGTTTAAGAACAGAAGGAGTACAAAGTTAAAAAGCTCAACCAGCAAAGGAGGTAAAAGAACTAGGTGGGTTTTATTTAAAATAAATTGGCACTCAATCATTCAGGTCGGTGCTTAATAAAAAGATGCCGAGACATAAGAACAAGGAAAGGAGCTGCACTCACACTTGGGCTTAATAACGAAATGTTGGACATTAGAAAACCCACCGCTTTGTGATAAAGCGAGGTTGTAAAACAGAGGAAAATTTTTAGAAACTTGTTTGTTTCTACTTGTAAAATTTTATTGTAAGGAGACGTATAGGTATATACTCCCTCTATTATTTAATTGTTGTCGTTGTTAACTTTTAACTCCAATTTTGACTATTCGTCTTATTCAAAAATTTTAATAAAATTTTAATAAATATCATATATTTTGTTATAATTTCATTTATCATTAGAATTATTTGAATCACAACTTAATTTTTTACATATTTGAATTAATTTTTTGAATAAGACGAATGGTCAAAGTTTATGATCGAAGTCAATAGCAACATCAATTAAAGAACGGAGGGAGTATACTGGAAATACATGAAACTAAATAGCAGGTATATAAGCTGGTTTGGAGGGTAAGGCTGCAGTGGCAGCTGCATAGCTATACAACTGATTTCCACTATAAATGAACTTAGCTACAGTAAAACATGCAAAGGCAGTCACACCTTCCGAACACACCCATAACTTTGTTTTATTTTTCAAGTGGCTCCCAATATGGTACTCCCTCCATCTCAGAATAAGTTACCACATAAGTTTGGTCAAACAAGTCTTTTGATCAATAATTTTTATAAATATAATTAATTTTAATACATACAAAATATAAATGACGAAAGTATTTCTCATGAGGAATATAGAAGTACAAGTCTTATATCGTTAATTTAATGGAAGCTATATAAATTATTGGTCAAAGTTAGATGGCACATAATACAAACTAACTCTAGGACCGAGGTAGTAACGTTGTTAGTGACATTGGTATTAAAATCCATAGTATGAATCTATTTTATTTGAGTCCTTTTAAAATAGATCAAGTGATGTTGTTTCTCCTCCTTTGAGGTAATACACGAATTCAATCTTAACCATTGGTTTATATAAAGAAACATGCCTCTGATTACTGTCATATGCCAAAACTCACTAATAACTTTTCTAATTGAATTATTCAGCGATTAATAATTATTAAAAAAATTTTACCTCCTAGAAGGTAAAAGAACAGTTTAAGACTTGATATCAGCGTAAATGAATGGGTCCATATTTATTTGAATCTATTTTAGAATCCACCTTTTATTTTATAGTTGTTGTAGACATTGACTTTTAACTTCATTTTTGTTTATTTTATTCAAAAAGTATAATAACATTATGTATATATTTTACTGTAATTCGCTTTGTCAGTGAAGCTATTTGAAACAAGCTTATAATTTATACTCTCTCCGTTTTTTAATTGATGTTGTCCGTTGACTTTTAAATTCAACTTTGACCATTCATCTTATTTAATTTTTTTTATAAATTTGGTTTATCAGAAGAGTTATTTGAACCACAATTTAAAATTTTACACATTCGAGCAAATTTTTGAATAAAACAAATGGTCAAAGTTGAATTTAAAAGTCAACGATGAAACCAATAAAAGAACGAAGGGAGTATATTTGAATTTTTTTGAATATGATAATATTAAAAATCAACAGTGATAATAACTTATAGGGAGCATCAGAGCCTGTCCAATTGCGGTGAGATTGCGAATTTGTACGCGAAAAGGCAGCCTCTATCCGAAAAGGGCGTGACCCTGGTCTGTCACCGACGACCCCTCCCTGGCGGTGCGTGGCTCGCTTAACTTTTCGACTGTTTATCTTTTCAAGCATGCAAATCATGACAAGCTTTATCTTTTGGTAAAACCATTACTAGAGTAGGAAGCAACTGCAACCGTGTTGACAATATGACTGTCATGTGTATTGGTTGCAATCGGAGCACCGAATAGTTCGAATATAATCTGCCTATCCCACGTCGGTTCCTTTATTCTGGTGCGCCATGTGTATACGTAGTACAGTGACATACTAATTGTTACCTGCCACATCCTCACTGCGCAAGTACGAATCAAAGCACCGTCTAGAACCATGAAAGTCACCGACGCAAAACATCATCAAAGATTTACTATCACATAAGATAGGTCCACTCAGGGGAATAACAATCGGCAGCTTTTATTCGATAAGATCTTATTTGGAACTAAGAATTTGCATAAACCTGTTCAATTTTATAGAAAACACAGAAATTAAAAAAACTTCTCCGCATTTCAAACAGACCTGGATCATACATACTTTACATGAAATAGTACCATATAGGAACACTGCTGTTCAAGAGCATTAAAACCAAGACACGCAGTATAATGGAACTCATTCAACTGATAATTAATGCAGTCAGGAGGATACTTATTCTAGACAAACATGCCACCAATAATTACTCCCCCCTTTCCAAAATATAAATATTCCTAAATTTGGTCAAAGTAAAAAAATAACGTTTGACCATTAATAACAAAAAAGTCATAATGTTTAATCATATATAATTTATGTTACTAAATTCATTATGAAAGTTGTAACTCTTCATATAATAAATTATTTACTTTTCTCGACATTACTAGTCAAAGTTAAAAAAATTTGATTTTGATTAAACATAAAAAAATTTGTAACGGAGGTAGTACTTATGCACTGGTTGCATTCCGCATTCCTGCTCCACTACACCAAAATAGTGCTTTGGCAAGTGAGACCAAAGCAAATCAGGTTTGATTTCCCACAGACATTTTCTACTCGCTCCATTCCAAAATATAAGCATTTCTAAGTTTACTTAAAGTCAAATATTTAACTTTTTAATCATTAATAATGAAGAATTAATGATGCTTTATCACATAAAAATTATATTTTTCAGATTCATTGTGAACTAACCTTTCATAAAAAGTATCTTTTTATATAAGAAATTATGCAATTTTCTACATATTATGATGAGATCCAGCACCAAACTTAGGCATAGAAATCATTTCCAACAATTTCCACGAGTTCGGTGATTACTTATATGCAAAAATTAATTATCCACATTTTTCCAGAATTTTGGAAGAGAAGATAAGATCAATTGCAAATCCGCAGAAGATAGAAGGGAAACTTCTCGGAAAAATAGCTAAAGATAGCATGATGGTCCAGTGGGCCAATGAAGAGGATCTGCGGAGCCCAGCCAAGGTTAGCCAACCCGTGGTTACCACTTCTTGTGGGCAGCCTCCACGTGCTAGCTCTCCCGTGCTTTTTGAAGACCCTAATGGTGGCTTTGCGAGCGTGTGAATCAAGTTATCACCAACGACTTCTGAAGCTATAAATAGGACCCCTTCCCCTCACTACAAGATACACTCCAAGTTAGAATTAGAGCTTCATTGTCAAGGTTTATTATTAGAGTTAGTTCTAAAATTCTGGGAGAGAGTATCACAGACAAGCAGGAATCCTTTAAGTAGTCTAAGTCTTCCCTAAGTTATACACCGGTGCTGTCTGCATGATCCGTAGTCGAGTGTTGGGGCTGTCGACACCGTCTCCAACATTGTGTACACCTTCAGAGAATTCTTCTTCTACTTCTCCAATTTTAAACCTCTACGTGGGATAGCTTGTTTTCAAGTAAGTCAACATGATTCTCGTAGTCATTTTATTTCGTAGACTTAGAAGATTAGATTCTTACTGTTTACTGGATCACCACTCTCAAATTGATTTAGAATACTTTAATTTAAAATTGTTCACTAGATTATAGTTAATTTACTGCATAAGCATCGTGTCTAGGCAAGTAATTACCTTTATTTATTATGTACTCTACGGTCTGTAGAGGTAGGTGGCACGTGGTGACTACCCTGTCTATCCTTTGTAATCTTTCATGTTCAGGTGCGTAGTAGTGCAAGACGTCAGAGTGGCCTGTGGATTCAGGAGGAAACCGGTGCCCGAGGTAGTGCACTAAGAATTGACCTGACTTAGTCTAGAACTAGAAGCCTGAGAATTCCTCTCTACCCAACAACCTATTGGAACTTGGTGTCCCTGGATCAGCTTGAACCTTTAGATTCTACACAAACATTCTTTGTATTCGATAACCTTAGGAATACTCTTTAGCGAAGTGCTACAATGATATTTCATGCACCTTGTGGATTTATCTATGGATGTAACAATTACCAACAGTACTTAAGCACCGTCAATAAACACCGAACTGTCCGTGACCTCTTCTCTTTAAGTTCCAGAAAACACTTCTCTCTACTCTGATCTTCTGGCTCACCAAATTGTCAGGTGACTTCTTCTGAAGCTGAAACTTGGAATCTTAGAGATCATCTTGTTTCCAACTTCGTCCACTTACTTCCTCGGCTCTTCCTCTGCCATTCACGTGCCTTCTGAGATTCCTAATGCATTCAAACGTCCAACGCTTATCTGACCTTAGAGTAATGATTCGATTCTTTTTTATAGTACCAGTTTTCCTATAGACTCAAAGCCTAAAAAAAATCTATGCCAAACTTAGCTGTAGCTCCTACTTAGCCTTGATCCACCTTCACCTGAGACTCCTCTTCAAAGGATCAACAATCATGCAAGCCATCGAGGGAGCCCAGCTTGTAGATGTAGAGATGAAGCAGGTGGAACTTGCAACCACACAATTACCTATTGGTTTTTCATTCAATCACCAAAATATTCGTAACTTTTAAGGGTTTATAACACCTCAATTGGCATTAAGCTTACACCAGCATTCCCAGATGTCCTGGACAATGCCCACTTGCAAAAGCAAGCCTCCAAAGCTCGGACGCCCCCTTTTGATGTCCCTTTCAAGCAGAGAACCTAAAATCATCACAAACTTAACGATGACTTTCACAACTTCTCAGAAGCCCGATCACTGGTTCCTAACCGGTCTAAGCTACCATAGACCAAGGGTAACAAGCCAATACATGCCTCTAAAGCCTCACAAGCCTTAGCAATGCATTCATGCTCTAGTTATTATCTACTAGCACTCAAGATCTTTTAGTTCTTTCCCTTGTGCTCTCCTTAGTGAAACATAGCTCTTCAACAAGTATTCCTCAATATTCTCTGGCCATGGTACTATTTGCAACTATTTCCCCCACGGTTTGTATAGGCTATTAACCCAAAAACAACTGTTGAAAGTTTATGTAAAAAAGTTGACTGCTTTTTGCAGTCAATGAACTATCTGGTAACACTTCTTACTTGACTATCGGTGCACCAACATACTATCCGATGACTCCTTTTCGCTTTCACTCAGGAAAACTTGCTCTCTAGAATCCAATCCATCGTACACCGAATTGTCCGGTGGTTACCCTCATTGGACTTCGAGGTGAATCTTTCTTCTCAGACTCCAGATACATCCTATCTGAACTTTTATCCTATTGACACAGGACTATCCGGTGAACTCTAGACTCTGATCTTTATAGATCATCGAACTGTCTAGTGACTTCACCAGACTATCCAGTGACTACCTTTGTTTTGCCTAGAACCTTGCACCTCCTATGAAACCTGTTCTCCATAGAAACAAGACTATCCGTTGATCCTCACTGGATTGTCTGATGGCCCTTCACTATAGAAGGAACACCCCTTTAGCAACACATAAATACGTTGCTACAAGGACATATAAATGTTGCAAGAGTCTATACAAACACATTTAATATGCGTTGCAATTGGTGGCGTTGCAAGGATCTATTGCAACATATATTTAATCGTTGGCAACATGTATAAATAAGCGTTGCTAATTTGCAATGCATATAAGTGAAGCTGCAACACGTTTATATGTGTTGGTATTATCAACGACCAATTCTATAATTTGGTATTTATAATCTACAGAAATTTTCAAAATATTTTTTGTAGAACACTCAAAACAAGCATAAGATAAACAATAAATTACACACATATGTCCGAGAAGCTCAATGTAACATCCTGTAAATTTCGAATTAATAAAGCGGCGAATATCCCAATTTCCGTTCCAATCAAATATCAATTGTTCTAAATTTCGTTCCGTCTAATTCAAAATCCTTCTTTCTAAATTGTTCCGTTGCCAAATAATTTGATCCGTGATATTTTCGTTGGGGCTAAAATTATTTTCCAAAATTTCCTAAATTTATTTTCAGATCCTTAAATAATTTCCTTAATTATTTCTCTCAATATTATCCTCTGCTACCCTCAACCCTATCTAATTCCTCCTATAAAAACCCCTCTCATTCTTATCCCCTTTCTCCTTCCCATTCTCCAGAAATTTCAGCAACCGTTTTCTCCTCTTGCTCCGTCGCCTCCATCCTAGATCCTAGGTCGCGTCGCCGCTTCGATCTCGTTCCCCGCGCGCGACCACTAGACTCAGCGCTGCCTCCGTCCACTGGATTCTCCACCGAGCCGACCGATGTTCTGCGCCTCCATACGTTGCTCGAGTAACGCATCGTCCTCGCGCGACGCCCGTCCCCTCGCGCCGTCACCACTCACCTTGATTCCCCTGCACCGTTCCTGCGCGACGTCGGCTCCAGCTCGTCCTTCCCGTCCTCGCGCCAGCCGAGTCGTCCTGCGCCACGCGTCGCCAACAACATCCGCGCCAGTGTTGTTCCTCGCGCCGTCGATCGAGACCGCTTCACCGCGCCGACGCTCTCCGTTGACCATCTTCACTCCACGCGCTGATTTCGGTTTCCAGTACGATCTCTGGTACTCTGCTCCAGTCAAATTTCTGTTTTCCCAGTGCGTCGACTCTGCTGCTCCGATTTCCATCTCCAATTTTCTAGATCTCGATGAGAATAATTCCTCTCTCTCCAATTACTTTTTCCTCTCTGATTAATTATGGGATTAATTGCTAATCTAGTTGTGATTAATTGTTCTGCAATTAATATAATTCTTTGTGGTCTAAATTGTCTACAATTTTTGAGAAACTCCGTTTGATCTCAGTTATTTCTCAAAATTGTTCCGTTAATTTGTCTCGTCGCGATGTCGTGTAGGATTGTTTCGAGAAACATTTTACGCACGTTTAGCCTAGTAGTTTTAATTTAGATTTAATTTTTGGTTTTAATTGTCGCGTACCTAGTGTTTGACTCCTGTTCGTGTTGTGATTAGCTGCTGATCCTAAGGAGGAGTTCCATGAGCCCGCTCAGTTCGACAATCCGAATCCCGACTTCGATTCCGAGTTGTCAGGCAAGCCGTGTTCTTTGATCACTTTGTACCCAGTATTTTAAACTGTATGTTTTTTTTGCAACCCTAATTTGCATGCCAACTATTTTAAAATATGCTAGCATCATTCCTAAGCCGTGCCTATTTACTGTTCCACAAATATGAACCCTAGGATTGCTTTAGAATATTTATTTTATTTTTATGCTTAGCCATGCTTAGTTGCATTTATTTTTATCTCACACCTATCACTATAAAAATGGAATTTGTGTTAAATGATTTTGAACTGTGCTTCAAATGTGTGAGTTTTGCAAATAACTATACATAACTATTTAGCGGGGGTAGGATGGAGTATGAGGAGCTGGAGGACTTTTAGGAAGTCCCTGTGGGTGTACTTGTTGCGGGTACAACAGAAAGATCCTGGCTGGGATCTTTTCGTGAGACTTGTTGTTGGCGTTGAGGTTAGAGATGGAACCTGCCCCAGCAATTAAGGACCGAGTCCTTCGTGCCTTGTACGCTCAGTTGACAACCATACACACCACATTACCCTGTATGAGCAGTTGGCTTGATCTTGAAGCTTGTCGAGACTGGTTGTTTACCTGTGAGTTGGCGGTGTTGTGTTAGTGTGGTGTAGAGCTATGACTCCCCACATGAGATCGAGATACTTCACCTGATCAGTGGTAGGCTCTTCATAGCTCTAAGATCTGATTGCGTAGCCTTTTGGGATCCCTATCCTGAAGAACGGATGATCTCAGTTAAAGCTTGTGAACGGGTCTTGTGTGTTCGTCGGGACTACAACGATAGTTTCCGATGACGCTTCTCGTGGGTCCAGTGCATAACCTCTGCAGAGTTTTAGTCAATGCACATTGTCACGGCCTTTTGGAAGGACATCCCTTTGAGTTGTGCTCCTCGTTGAGTAGTTCTGTTTTTCTTTCTCCTCTCCTATTTTAATATGTTTTGGACTCCGGTCTTTGAACTGTGGCCGGATGTGGAGGTTACACCGGCATTTAAAATGAACCTCCGTCCAAGATAACGGAGATCTTTATGGGGCAAGATAATAAAATTTGACAGTTTTAAAATAAAGCTTTCTTTCATCTTTAAAATAAAATAAAATATTTTAAACTTGCATTTAGCACTTGAGACATGCCTTTACCCTTGAAACCATTTACATGCATACATTGTTGTTAGGTAATACGCGGTTTGCTGAGTATTCGTACTCACGACTTTCTAATTTGTTGTTTTCAAATGATACTCTCAGCTTCGACTTCGACTACGTTTCTGACGGTCTGTGATGTCCGCTCCTGCGCTCAAGCTAGCCTGTGTGGAGGAGGTTCGCTACCGCTGCCATGTTGATGCTTTCGCTGTCGCTTTTGTTGGATTCTCGATAGTGATCTATCTGCTCTGAGATATTTCTGGTCTGCGTGCCGATGGACCCTTTTAGAGGATTTTGTTCTAATAAATTTACTTTAACATGCTATTTTCTAATCTCGTTTGTTGTTTAATATTTCTGTTATGATTTTTTGATTAATCGCTTGTGATGACGTGCCTGCCAAACTCCTGGGATTGGCAAGGTCACGAAAGATCGGGACTTAACAAAAGGTAAGAAAAATCCTGGTCTTTACACTCGAATCTTAAGAATATTATTTAATTATAAACAGAATTTCAATTACAAGGGTCGGCTGAGTTGTTCTTGACAACATCATACTAGAAAAAGATGATACATGCCTATTACATTATAATTTGTATCCGAATGCATTCATTCTACATTGGTCATTCTCCAATCTAGAATGTAACAGAAGCCAAAAAAATTCTTTGGAGAATATCTATTTTGCATTCTTCGAAAGGCGAATATGAGTTGCAGTTCATGTCTGCACTATTCCTGGATTTACAATTCTTGAAATATTCAACTTGCTACACTGCACGAAAACACAGATATGAGCTAAAGCATTTGATGATATCACTCCTAGTTCATAATCTGAACTCGTAAAGGCTAGACTTGAAAGTAACTCATCACAATCTCCGAATGACATTTCTAGTTCCATGCTTTTCATAACAAAAAAGATATATGCAAATTTGCTTAGAAATAGTCTATAGAACACATGGTTGCAGGTTATCTTTCTTGGCAAGCATTCCAACAAACTGATAGGTGGTGAGCAGATCGTACTGACCAAACAAAACAAGTAGAATTGATGTGATCCTGCAGACCAGGCATGCAACATCATGTTGCTGGCAGAGCTTGTCATCGAATATGAGTATGACATGTGGTCTGATAAATAGGGAGTTGAGAGGACATGTTCTGAAAAACTGAAATTAAACACAATTGTTAGCTTCTTGACCATTGAAGCCCCTCAAAGGTATGAATGATTTTGGTGATTGAATAAGAACCATGAACTAACTCGTATATAGGTTCATCAACAATATTCTCCACTTCTATGAGTTGGTTGTTTCAAGGATGCTCAGGTCCCCAACATTCTTTCAAGGAAGAAGCTTGTCCAAGGCTAAGGATATTCTAGAGCCATGTGTGGCTTAGTTTCAAGGCCTTGTGTCAATAAGAAAAACCGGTACTATAAAGAGGGGTCAGATAACTCGTCGCTGTTTTACAAGAATTAGAGAGTATGGATGCTCTAAGTTCTCTGAGGCACTTGAGTGATCAGTGGAAGTGTGTAGATGTCAAGGTTTGTAGCAAGAAGCCAGAAGTCCTTGAAGAAGTCAAGTTTCAGCATTTGAAGAGTCACCTGACAGTCCGTTGGTGTCACTGGACAATCTGGTGAAGTCAGGAATCAGAAGTCCAGAGAGAAAATTTTCTGGAAGTAGTTCATATTGAGTCACCAGACAGTCCACGAGAGTTACCGGGCAGTCCTGTGAACGCAGAAGGCCAGAATCCAGAGAGAGGTGTTCTTTAGAGTTGAAGTGAAGAAGTCATCGGACAGCCCGATGGTGCAATGACTAGACAGTCCATTGAGCTAAAAGAAAGAGTCCAAAAGACTTATCCTTGGAAGTCCAAAAGAGATAGTCATGGACAGTCCAGTGATGGTATGACAATTCGGTGTTATACGAAATGGATTCCAGAGAGGATGTTTTTCTGCCAGTCGAAGACCAAGAATCACCTGACAGTCCAGTGACTGCAAAATGCAGTCAGCTTTTTGGCAATAGATCTCATTGGGTCTTTCTGAGCTTGGGGCCTATATAAACCGTTGAGGGACCTGTTGTGGAGGTTACCTGCGGCCAGAGAAGTTGAGAGATCATTTGTGAAAGCCAAAGGTCACCGATTGAAGCACAAGGAAGCATCTAGTGAGATTTTGAGTGCTAGTGAAGAGTAGCAAAAAAATATCCATACATTCCTAGAGCTTGCGAGGCTGAGTGGTTAGGTCTATGGCAGCCTAGACCGGTTAGGTGTCGTTATCCAAGTTTTCAAAGTCTTGAGGAAGACAACACAAGTTTTTGAGCGGCTTCGGGTCCTCCACTTGAAAGAGACAATCACTTCGAGAGGTGAAGCATACCCTTGGGAGCACTGTTTTGAAAACAGTAGGACGAATCGATACTCTAACGGGAGTGGTTCAACGAGGATTAGGAGAAGGTGCCATCCTTCTGAGACCTCGAAAAAATATCGCTAAGCATCCCTATCTCTTCTCTCTTTACATATTGCATTTACATTTCTACGCATAGTTTGATAGGGTGCTTTGTGATTTTTCTTGGTGGCTCTTGTGCCGGTTTTTCTGCTTGCTACCTTGATAGGTTGTTCTTTCTTTATCTTCTAGAGCCTTGTTACCTTCTTGGTTGTGCTCTTGCGTAGTCTATCTTGCTAGGATTTGTTTGTTAGTTTTGCTAGAATATAGGAAGAGCACGAAAAGGTCTAATAGTGTTAGTGCCTGATTCAACCTCTCTTCTCGATCACTCAGTTTTTACAAGTGGTATCAGAGCCATGTGCTCTTTTTGGGCTTAACCGTCCTGAGAAAGTGATTGAGAGTGATGAAGACAAGTTCTTCATTGGGGTCCAGCAGTGGCTTATGGAAAGATCGCTTGTTAAGCTACCTATATTCCACTAAATCGAAGAATTCAAGTACTAACATGAACATCTCATCAAAATATTCATCTAGCAATGCTTTGAGATCTATCATGTTTGAGAGTGCTAATTATCTTGATCTTATAGATGCCTATACTAACTTTGAAACTTTTGATAGTGAAACTATAGGTGCTACTATGCAAAAATTGCATGATCTTGTTGAAGAGATCAATTCTTTTGAAGGAGCACTTAAAATCTCTCATAAAGAATCCATCAAGAAGTTCCTCTCAAGCAAGGATATAAGTGCTTTTCTCTCTAATGAAGCTTCATCAATCAAAGATGATCAGTGTCTCTATCTCTTGTGGAATTGAAGAAACTCATGCTCATCACATTCTTGGGCATTGGTTTGCAATGACTCTACTTTTATTTGTACCTTCTTTCTCTTGGATAATAGTGCCATTTCTAGTATAGGATTCTTATGACGTTATATGTGATGAGTATGACAATATCATTATGCTTTCCAATGAAACCAAATATGGTCTTTATGCTCATATTGATAAGCTTGTATAATAGATCAATTTTTATAGAAAGCATCATATCTCAAATAATGAAGTTGACAAGAAGAAATTTGATGCATGCAAAGCTTATCTTGATCAAGTGTCACCAAGGAAGGAGGAGGTTAGTATAAGTGAATCTTATAATGCTTTAGCTACTAACACCTCTTGTCTCATGGCCTCAAACAAGGTGAACTATAAGAATGGTGAAAAATATTAGGTTCTTAATAGTGGTTGCACTCAACACATGACTGGCAATTACAAGATGTTCACCACCATCAAAGAAGATAAGGACAAAGACAAGATGACTTTTAGGGATAATTCTAAAGGAAGAATCAAGGGATTGGACAGAGTCGCCATCTCAAATGACTTGTCCATATCTAATGTCATGCTAGTGGAATCTTTGACCTTCAATCTTCTCTCAGTTGCCCAATTATGTGATCTTGGCTTCACATGCTTCTTCAATGACAAGGGTGCCAAATTGATCAACAAGTCTTTGGGTCTCATATTCAATGGTTTTTGGCTCAACAATTTGTACATTGTGGATTTCTCTTCAAATGAAGTTGCGTCACAAATTGTCTTATTGCTAAGTCCTCTAAAGGTTGGTTATGCCATAGGAAGCTTGCCCACATTGGAATGGGCAAATTGAAGAAGGTCATCTAGAAAGGTTTGATTCTCAGAATTGAAGATGTCACTTTTGAGAAGGACAAATTGTGTAGCGCTTCTCAAGCGGGAAAGCAAGTGGCCACGCTTCACCCTTGCAAGATCATAATGTCCACATCAAGATCATTTGAGCTTCTTCACATTGATCTTTTTGGACCAACAACTTATAAGAGTCTTGCTGAGAATATTTATTGCATGGTGATTACTAATGATTTCTCTTGGTACATATAGACTATATTTCTAGAAAACAAAGTTCAAGCTATCACCAACTTCAAAAAGTTTGCTAAGAGAGCCCAAAATGAATTTGAAGCTAAAATCAAGAAGTTTAGAAGTGATAATGGGACCGAGTTTAACAACTCTATCATTGAAGAATATTATGATGATCTTGGCATCAAGCATGAGTTCTCGGCTACTTACACTCTGGCGCAAAATGGTGTTGTGGAGATAAAAGATAGAACTTTTATCACTCCTGCTAGAGCTATGTTGGATGAATATAGGACTCCGAAGAGGTTTTAGGCTGAAACTATCAACACGGCATGCTACACTTCAAATCGTGTTTATCTTCGTCGCCTTTTAAAAAAGACTCTCTATGAGCTCTTGGTGGGAAGAAAGCCAAATTTGGCTTACTTACGGGTCTTTGGATGCAAATGCTATATCTTCAAGAAAAGAAAGAGGCTTGAAAAGTTTGAGAAGAGGACTGACATTGGCTTTCTCATCGGGTATTTCGGTAACTCTAATGCTTATCATGTTTTCAATGCAAATATAAGATTTGTAGAAGAATCTTGTGATGTGCAATTTGATGAAACTAATGGTTCTCAGGAGAATAAAGAACTTTATAGTTGTGATGTAGATGATGAAACATTGGAGGAGGCAATGCGGAAGATGCCTGTAGGAGAAGTTCTACCAAGAGAAGATGATGATTCTTCTACGCCTCCACCAGAAGCTTCCTCCTCCACACAACAAGAGATCACCGCATCAACAAATCAAGCTTAAAAATCATCAAGTGTGCAAGCATCAAGAGAACCATCACAAGAACCTACTACCCCATGAAATCAAGGAGCTCCTACACCAAGTGCTACACCACCATGATCAACAAAGACATCAAAAATTGAAGAACATTGTAGCTCTCCGCTCCAACAAGATACCATCATCTCCAAGGAGCAAGCCATTTAAGATGCTTAAGATGTCTCTCTATCGCAGGCTCCACCACCTCAAGAAGCTCCAACGAGGCACAAACCCATTTTTTGAGATCACGGAAGTGACTTGATTCTTGGGAGTCCCTCTCAAGGGTTAAAGACAAGGAGAAATCAATATAAACCAAATTATACAAACGATGATGTTGTTAACCTTGCTTGTGAGAATTTCTCTTTTGTGTCTTTGATAGAGCCCAAGAGCATTGATGAAGGTGGAAGATCACAAATGGATGATCGCTGCAAGAAGAGCTCAATAACTTTGCAAGGAATCAAGTTTGAGAATTGGTGAAGAGGCCAAAGCACAATAACATCATTGGTGCCAAATGAGTCTTCAAGAATAAGCAAGATGAAAATGGGAATATCGTGAGGAACAAAGCAAAACTCGTGGATAAGAGTTACTCTCTAGTTGAAGGGGTGGACTTTGATGAGACTTTCGCCCTCGGAGCTTGACATAAGTCAATTTGAACTTGCCTGCTTATGCTTCATATTTTAACTTCAAATTATAACAAATGGATGTGAAGAGCACATCTATAAATGGCTATATTAATAAGCAAATTTTTGTTGAGCAACCACCTGGCTTCGAGGATCCCAAGCACCCCAACCATGTCTTCAAGTTGAAGAAAGCTCCAAGGGTGTGGTATGAGAGGCTAAGAGACTTCCTCACCAGCAAAAGCTTCAAAATAGGGCATATCAATAACACCCTCTTCACTAGACATGTTGATAATGATCTTTTCATTTGTCAAATCTATGTGAATGATATTATCTTTGGTTCCACTAACGAAGCTTACAATGTAGAATTTCGTGATCTAATGGCCAAAGAGTTTGAGATGTCCATGATAGGAGAGCTTCACTTGTTCCTTGGATTTCAAGTCAAACAAATGAAAGGAGGGACATTCATCTATCAAGAGAACTACACAAGAGATCTTCTCAAACGGTTCGAAATGGACAACTCAAAGCCAATCAAGACTCCAATGGCCACAAGTGGTATTCTTGGCTTAGATGAGAGTGGGATATCGGTAGATAAAAAGCTTTATTGTTCCATGATTGGTCCTCTCTTATATCTTACCGCTTCTCATCCGAATATTATATTTAGTGTATGTTTATGTGCTCATTATCAAGTTAATCCTAAGAAATCTCATCTAAGTGCTGTCAAAAAGATTCTTAAGTACCTCAAGTATACACTAACCATGGGCCTTTGGTATCCAAAAGATGAAGACTTTGATCTTATTGGCTACTCCGATTCGGATGCAAAGCGAGTCGGAAGAGTACTTCTGGTGGATATCAATTTCTTGGAAGATCTTTTGTTGCTTGGAGCTCAAATAAGCAAAATGCCGTGGCTCTCTCTCAACAGCCGAAGTGGAATATATGGCAACCGGTGCTTGTTGTGCTCAACTTCTCTATACGAGGCAAACTGTCATGGATTATGTACTAAAATATGATCAAATTCCACTATATTGTGATAGTGAGAGTGCTATCAACATGACTCTTCATAAGGGTGATTATGGACAAGCCAAGCATATTAAAGTCAAGCATCATTTCATATGGGATCATGTGGCCAAGAAATATATTGATCTTCTAAGTGTGAGAACTAATGATCAATTGCCCGATATATTCACAAAGCCTCTTAATGAGAAGAATTTCAATAGGCTAAGAGGAGAGCTCAACATTCTCGATCTCTCAGACTTCACTTGAGTAATCTTCAAAGCTAAGCATCTTCTTGTATATACTTGTTTGCTTGTGTTTGCTTTATCTTTGTTGTTCTTTTTGTTTTGTACGACTGTCATCTTACCCTTTCCAGATAGCAATGATCTTGGAAAGCTTGTGAAGAATGTTCATGGGGTGCCCAAAGCTAGGAGATGAGGATTATTGTGAGTAAGCTTGCGAGGGGATTTCAGAGCGGTGAGGATAATTGTTTTCTAGTCCTTCATCATAAGCATGGTTGTTTTTCTTTCTCTCTTTGCATACATATACATCCCATGCATTGCATCTTGTGTCTTGACGTCAAGCACGACTCTAGAGGGTGTTGGTCATAAACAATATAAGTTGATTGTCCCTAGACATCCTTCAAAGTAATTGTAAGCTTCATGCCATTGAATCATAATCTTTCGAGCTCTAAGGTTAAATCTACTTATGCGGCTCAAAGACTATGGTTCATACATTCTCATGTGCATCACTAAACCCTCTTGTTAAAAGAAAAGGGAGTTTCTTGGTTGATTCATTATAGGAAAGGAAATTATCAAGAAAGGCACCTTTTGAGGGGGAGTAAGAGTCAAGAAAAGATGAAAGGACAAGAGAAGGAGTTCTATATGATTACACGGTACACTCACATATTCTCTTAAATGTAGTTTGTCTATTGCACTCTCTTCCTTTGTTATTCTTTTTGCTGATAGATGACAAAGGGGAGAATAATTGATGATCGAGAAGGTTGGTCTATGGAAAAGAATTGATAATGATCGAGAAGAAATTGTTGCTCAATGCAACACTCAAAGACACAAAGGGAGTAGTACTTTCTTACTCTTGAATTCTTTTATCTTTTACTACTATTTCTCTTTGGCCCTCTACTCGTCGTGTGGCTATTTTCTACGTATAGGTGATGAGAAGAGGGAGACAAGGAAACAAAGATGAATGAAATCACATTTAACAAGATCAATCAAGAAAGATGAAAAGAGTAAGCAATTCAATGCACTTACAAAGGGGGAGTTTTCTAAGCCAAGGTATGAATTTCCATGTTGCTACGAGCTTCTTAACAAGAGATGGTAAGACAACTTGTGCTTACCCTTTTTCTTTAAAGTTGTCTCGATCATTTGCATCATGGTTGTCATCAATCACCAAAAAGGGGGAGATTCTTAGCTTCATGACCATTGAAGCCCCTCAAAGGTTGAATGATTTTCGTGATTGAATGAGAACCATGAGCTAACTCATTGGATGTAGATTCATCAATAATATTCTCCACTTTTACGACGTGGTTGTTTCAAGGATGCTTGGGTCCCCGGTGTGCTTTGAAGGAAGGAGCTTCTCCAAGGCTAAGGATGTTCTAGAGCCGTGTGTGGCTTAAGTTTCTAAGCCTTGTGTCAATAGAAAAAACCAGTACTATTAAGAGGGGTCGGATCACTCGTCTCAGTTTTACAAGAATTAAGGAGTATGGATGCTCTAGGTTCTTTGAGGTACTTGAGTGATTAGTGGAAAAGTGTAGATATCAAGGTTGCAGCAAGAAGCTAAAAGTTCTTGAAGAAGTCATGTTTCAGCATTGAATAGTCCTTGGAGTGTCCGTTGGTGTCACGGGACAGTCCGATGAGGTCAGGAATCAGAAGTCTAGAGAGGCAGTTTTTTGAAAGCAGTTTCGATGGAGTCACCGGACAGTCCGTGGGAGTTGCCGAACAGTACGGTGATGCAGGAGGCCAGTGTCCAGAGAGGTGCTCTCTAGAGTTGAAGTAAAGAAGTCATCAGACAGTCTGGTGGTGTAATGATCGGATAGTCTGGTGAGCTAGAAGGAGTCTAAAAGAGGTGTCCCTAGAAGTCCAAAGTGACAATCACTGAACAGTCCGATGGTGATATGAACTGAACAGTCCAGTGTCATATAGAATGGATTTTAGAGAGGATGTTTTTTTGCCAGTCGAAGACCAGGAGTCACTGGACAGTCCGGTGGTACCAGTCACCGGACAGTCCAGTGACTGCAAAAAGTAGTCAGCTTTTTGACAACGGCTCTCAAAGGGTCTTTCTATGCTTGGGGCCTACATAGACCATTGGAGGAGCTATTGTTGGGGTTACCTGCGACCAGAGAAGTTGGGAGATCATATGTGAAAGTCAAAGGTCAGCAATTGAAGCACAAAGCAGCATCTAGTGAGATTTTGAGTGCTAGTGAAGAGTAGCAAAGAGCATCCATATATTCATAGAGCTTGTGAGGCTGAGATGAGTGTCTTCGGCTTGTTACTCTTAGTCTATGACAGCTTAGACCAGTTAGGCGTCGTCGTCCGAGCTTTTGAAGTCTTGTGGAAGACGACATCAAGTTTGTGAGCGGTTTCGAGTCCTCCGCACGAAAGAGACACTAAGAGAGAGCGCTCGGCGTCTTGGAGACCGGCTCTAGCGCGAGGGTATTTTTTGCTATAGCCGGGTTGCCGATGACTTCATTCCAGGAGGTGAAACATACCCTTAGAAGCACCATTTTTAAAATGACAGGACGAACCGATACTCCGAAGGGAGTGGTTCAACGAGGATTAGGGAAAGGTGTCATCCTTCAGAGACCTTGGCAAAAAATCGCTGAACATCCCTATCTCTTCTCTCTTTACTTATTGTATTTACATTTCTACGCAAAGTTTGATAGGGTACTTTGTGATATCTCTTGGTGGCTCTCGTGCCGGTTATTCTGCTTTCTAGCTTGATAAGTTGTTCTTTCTTTTTTCTTATCTTCTAGAGCCTTGTTACCTTCTTTGATGTGCTCTTGCTTAGTCTATCTTGCTAGGAGTTGTTTGCTAGTTTTGCTAAAATCTAAAAAGAGTAAGAAAAAGCCTAGTAGTGTTAGTGTCCGATTCAACCTCTCTTCTCGGTCACTTGGTCCTTACAACAGTGATAGCGAATAAGTAAGATGTAAATTGTGTATTGCACATATATCATGGACTTAAAGTGATACAATATCAGAACAGTAAGGTAAAAATCATTTCTCAATTGAGACAAATGAAGTATTATTTAACTGACAGTAAAATGAAAGTTCATACAACTCTAGCTCTGAACATTCCCCCAAAAAAATGAAAATTCTGATAGGAGCTTAAAACAAACAACTGCAATATGAAAGATATACCATTGGTAGTGAGAGTTACTAGTGAGATATATCAGGAGTAAATCTAGTACAAAAGTTTGTAAAAATTTAAAATAAAAAATCGTACCTAAAAATTGTTTTTTAATCAATAGTTGACTTACGTGTTGCCAAACCATGATTGCAGGCTTTTAGAAGCACAGGTCTACAACCTAAATTTTTCAGCAATCAAATAAGGCTATAATTAGACAATGAATCCAAATATTTTGAATATTTTCAATGATCAAACAAATCATGTGTATTTCACATTGCAGCATCACGCATAGCATTGAAAAAATTCTGACAAAATTGAAAAAAATGGTCCATAACTGAATCCTAAATCTGGTATGTTGCACATCAGAATGCAGTGATCAATATAATATTGCAGATTGGCGGAACTAAAAAAAATAGAACAATTATTCTCATATAAATCCACCTTGCAAGCATTTAATCGAACACATTGGGGACATGAAAAACTGGCGAACATCATTATGGCACCTTTTTGTCTTACTGCAATAGTACATCAGATTTGCAACATTAAACATCAGAATTGAACAGTAGGATTAAAAAAAAATATTTTACAAAAGGAAGGACAGGAGATGATACCTCAGACTGGTCGTGGGAAGAGAGGTTTAGAATGGCGGGGAGGACCGAGGGCTACCATGCATCGCAGATCAGGAAGTTGCTTGCTGATTGGAGAGGAACTGTGCAGAGGAGAGAACTATGAGGATTGGATGACGGGAAGAAAGAAATGGTTTACCGCTGCAGATCCAGTCGGTGGATTTCTTCCATGGACTCCCTTGTGCTGCAGCAAGATGGACTCTCCATCTCCAAGGGCAGAGAGGCAGCAGGAAACCTAATTGCCATTCCATGAAGTCGTGACTCGTGAGTGGTAGGCCGTGGGTAATGCGGGTGCAACCGGGTGGGACATCAGAAACATATCTCCTTTCCGTTGCCATCTATGTGTTGGTAAATAGTGTGGTAATTTTTTCTCGGTGTTTAGGGGTATAGATCCGAAAGTTTTGTATCGGTAATAGATCTGTGGTTCGAAGGTGGTCAATACCTTCGGATCCGGTCGCCGAAGTCGAGGAAGACGATCCGATCATCTGCCCTTTATCGGTGCGGTCCTATGCGCTAGGACAGCGTCAGTCGGTGGAGAGGGCAGTGGCGTAGAAGTCACGGCGACATCGTCGATCTCCCGGTGATGGCGGTCGTCGTGGCGGTGACGGCGGTGGTGCTTCTCATCGGCACAGCGTCCCCTCACAGATCGGGTTTAGGGTTTGTCGGTGGGGTGCGGCGATACGGACGAACTTAGGTCATTAGTCTCGGCCGGCCCCCCACCTCTATTTATTATGGCGCTGGCGACAAGGGCCCACCAGCCATAATGGGTTGGGTGCTCCCGATTAGGGCGCGTTAGGTCAAAGGCCCATTAAAGCCGTTGAGCTAAAATGAGTGGAGATCAATTTCTAATATTCTCCCCTTGATCTCACTTTATACTTTTATCTTTATTGCTTTTTGACTTCACTCATTCTATTACAGGTTAATGCATAGAACTGTCTCATCGTCACGATCAATCACCGATAGACTTAACAGCTACAATATATTTTTCTGTTCTGAAATAGTTAACATACATTTAGGCCATCTTTTAGTTCAGGAATCACAGGCTTTCCCTTAAACCCATGTCGACAACATGTTCAATAATACTTTGGGTGGTAAGCCTTTAGTAAGCGGATCCGCTAGCATCTTTGCAGTGCTTATATGCTCAAGACTTATGATTTGATTCCGAACTTTATCTTTCACAACATAGTACTTTATGTCAATGTGTTTGGCAGCACCACTTGACTTATTGTTGTGTGCATATGTTACTGCGGGTTTGTTATCGCAGTACAATTTAAGTGGTTTATAGATGTCGTCAACCACTTTTAAACCGGGTATGAACTTTTTAAGCCAGTTCACCTGTCCCGTAGCCTCATAACATGCTACAAACTCGGCATACATTGTGGATGATGTAGTAACGGTTTGCTTTGAGCTTTTTCACGAAATAGCTCCTCCAGCGAGAGTAAACACATATCCGGATGTAGACTTTCTATCATCTCCCGCATAATCAGAATCTGTATACCCCACTATATAGAGTGAATCTGATTTTTTGTATGTCATCATGAGGCCTTTTGTTCCTTACAAATAGCGCAAGATTTTCTTTATCAATTTTCAATACTCTATTCTAGGATTGCTCTGGATTCTGTCAAGTAATCCGGTAACAAATGCTAAGTCAGGGCGTGTACATACTTAAGCATACTGTAAGCTTCCGACAGCTGAAGCATATGAAACCGCTTTCATTTGATCGATCTTATATTGGTTCTTGGGACATTGAAAATCTCCATATCTGTCGCCCTTGACTATAGGTGCAGGTGATGGACTACATTTATGCATACTATATTTCTTTAATACTTTCTCTGTGTATGCCTTTTGTGACAGTCCCAATACCCCTTTTGTTTCTGTCTCAATGAATTTCAATTCCTAAAACGAATGAAGCTTCATCAAGATCTTTCATATCAAAGTTTGAGGATAAAACCTTCTTTGTCTCCAGTAGCAGACTGACGTCACTACTCGTTAGTAGGATATCATCCACATACAGGATTAGAAAGATAAACTTTTCATCTTTAAACTTTAAATAAACATAGTTGTCCTCAATATTTTCTTTAAACTCAAATTTCTTTATAGTGCTATCAAACTTCAAGTACCATTGTCTTGAAGCTTGTTTTAACCCATAAATCGATTTCTTTAGACGGCATCCTAGTTTTTCACTTTCTTCCATGACAAAACCTTTCGGTTGTGCCATGTAAACATTTTCTTCCAAATCCTTATTTAGAAATGCTGTCTTTACATCTATCTGATGTAACTGTAAATCATAATGAGCCACTAGTGCCATTATGATTCTGAAGGAATCTTTACATGAGACTGAAGAAAAAGTCTCATTGTAATCAATCCCTTCTCTTTGAGTAAAGCCTTTTGCCACGAGTCGTGCTTTATATTTTTCTACATTTCCTTGGGAGTCGAGTTTTGTCTTGTAGACCCATTTACAGCCTACTGTTTTGGCTCCTTTAGGAATTACTTTCAAGTCCCAGACTTTATTAGCTTTCATGGACTTTATTTCTTCTTCCATGGCATCAAGCTATTTTGAAGAGTTTTCACTTCTCATGTTTTTTTCAAATGAGGTGGGATCATCCTCCATTTGAAATTTTTCTGTCTGATAAACTTCATAGTCATCAGAAATGGCTGATCTTCTTACTCTTTGAGAACTCCTCGGGGCCTCTTCATTCTGTACATTTTCTGTTTGAGGCTGTTCTTACTCCCTTTCATCTGTGGCAATAGGTTCTATTAGATCCTGTGGAACAGGTTCCTCATTTTCATTCATTGTTGCCACAGGAGGAACAATAACAGGTGCTTGCACCACAGTATCTCGCACTGTTGGTGCAGCGACAGCAGATAGTGTAAAGAATGGCTCTTGAATCATCGAAGTGGGCGCATATGCCCGCTTCTCTTCAAGTTCAATCTCTTGAGCTACCATGCTCCCCCTCATCATTTCATCCTCTAAGAAGACAGCGTGTCTCGTTTCTACAAACTTTGTATGTCTGTCTGGACAGTAGAAACGATAACCTTTTAACTTTTTTGGGTAACCAATAAAATGGCAACTTACTGTTTTGGGATCAAGCTTCCCAATGTTTGGGTTAAATACTTTAGCCTCAGCTGGGCTCTCCCACACTCGTAAGTAGTTTAACGAGGGAACTCTACCTGTCCATAATTCGTACGGTGTTTTCGGCACTGACTTACTTGGTACTCTATTGAGAATATAAATGGCAGTTTTTAACGCCTCCATCCACAAACTCAATGGCAGTGTGGAATAGCTCATCATGCTTCGCACCATATTCATCAAGGTACAGTTGCGTCTTTCAGCTACTCTATTTTGCTGAGGTTCGTCCGGTGTAGAATACTGAGCCACTATTCCATTTTCCTGTAGAAACCTTGCAAAAGGTCCAGGAACTTGTCCATAGGGGGTATACCGACCGTAGTACTCCCCTCCACGATCAGATCGGACTATCTTTATCTTTAAATCGTGTTTGTTTTCAAATTCAGCCTTAAATATCTTAAATTTATCCAAGGCTTTATTTCTTTCTTTGATTGAATAAATATATCCATATCGGGAGTAATCATCCGTGAATGTTATGAACGAGTCATAACCATCTATACTCTTCACAAAAAAGGGACCACAAATATCCGTGTGAATAATTTATAGAACTCCTATGCTTCTTTTTACATCTTTTTTAATTTTCTTTACATATTTTCCTTTAATGCAATCTCTACATTGTTCTAAGTCTGAGAACTCTAGTAGAGGAAGAATATCATTCTTAACTAGTCTTTCTATTCTCCCCTTGAAATATGGCCTAAACGATAGAGCCATAATTTCGACGACTCATATAGAGTTTTTTTCGTTTTCTATTTTTATTGATGGACGAGGATTCGTTTATCTCGCATGCAACGTTATCATTATCGCATACGACATTCACATCATCACGTAGTGATAGTAAATAAAGCTTATTTTGTAAGATGGCAAGACCAACACTTTTTTTTATTAAACATTATTTCACACTTGCCATTTCCAAAATGACAATCATAACTATCATTATCCAAACATGAAACACTAATCAAATTCCTCTGTAGAGAGGGTACATAAAGAACATGACTAAGTATAAGAATAAAGCCATTAGCTAGCTCTAATGAAAAATCGCCAACGGCTTCAACTTCAGCTTGACTCCGTTTGCAACTTTAATGCATCTTTCTCTTCTTTGCGTAGTCCTCGTCGAACGGAATCCCTGCAATGAATTAGCAACATGAACAGTTGCTCCAGAGTCAATCCACCAAGTGGATTTCGAATATTGCACATATAGGGATTCATTTATAAAGGTAATAATGTTCTCACTTTTCTTTGCCATGATTATCTTTAGATAGGAGAGACAATCCTTTTTGTAGTGTCCCGTCTTCTTGCAGTGACGGCACTGATCTTTGTCCACTGCAAATTTGTTCTGTTGAGGCTGATGGACAGGGGCTTTTTCCTTGTTCTTTGAGGAGTAGCTGTTGAAGTTCTTTCTTTTGTTATCCTTCACATAGTTGATAGAACTACTATGTGAAGCTTTAATTCTGTCCTCCTCTTGTACACACATTGCTATGCACTTTTCCGAGTCCTAAGACTCGGATTGCATATTGTAGTTGATAATAAACATGTCAAACTCTTTTAGCAAAGAAGTAAAAATCAGATGGATAAAGAGTGCATCCTTGAGACCCAGATCCATTGGTTTGAGCTTCGATGCCATATTGCTCATTCTCAGTATGTGCTCTCTAATGCCACCGTTACTACCAGAGTAACTTTCATTAACAAGTTGTTTAATGACTTGTGTGGCGTATGTCTTTGAAGAGCCAGTAAACTAACTATTTATTCTTTCAAGGTACTCTGTGACGGTGTCACACTCCGCGATTGAACCCACAATTGCAGGCTCAATCGTGTTCTTTATCACAGCCATACATTTCTTATTGGCTGTGGTCTATTTTCTATGCTCAAGGTCATAGAACATCTTTAAGGGAACATAGTCCCTCTGTCTGGACTGCCAAGCAGCCTCAGCCTCATTTTCTTTCCTCACTGGCTCCTCAGGCTCAGTGGGACATGCTGTGGTGAGAACCCAGTCCACCTCAGCCAAGATAAACACTAGATCTATCTTTTTCTTCCACTCTCCATAGTTGTCACTTTTGAGAGTGGGAATCTCTTTGATACAACTCATTAAGTTGTATCCGCCTGTAAATAAATCAAATAAAGTGAGAACATAATAACAGTAACATTATATATTTTATTTTCAACGTTGGTAAAAAATATGACACAATTTTATATTATACATTAAAACTATATCACCGTTGGACAGAAATAGAAATAATGCATAAAATATCAATTACAAAAATTATAATACTGTTATTATCAACGTTGGTCAGAAAATAACAATATCATAATTATCTAAAATTTATTACTATTTTTTTCAAAATTAAATTCTCCCGTTGGTTTGAATTTAATAATGAAAATAATTTCTTTAAGTACGCAGCGGAAAACAAAATTTCTTTAATTTTTAGAAGCATTTACTTTATTTTTTTGTTCTGTCAAAATTATCCCGTTGGTTCAAATTTTAACAGATTTAATTAGGTAAAAATTACCTAATTAATCAATTAAAAATGCCTCTGAAAAAGAAATAGAAAAACTTTTTTTTTGGGCCGAAATTGAAATTCGGCCTGGCCCATTGGCCTGTTGCAATTCGGACAAGCCAACCTGGGCTTGAGCCGAAATTTCACTCTCCCTCTTAGGCCAAATCTAGCCCATTTATCCATTGTGCGATCTAGACCGTTGGATCGAAATCTGACGGATGCGCTCATTTTTCAGAGGTATAAAAGAGTTAGAGGTGCTTCCAACCCTAACCCTAATTCATTTTCCGTCTTTCCAGTTTCATTCGCGATTCTTCTGGCTGCTGGCGGCGTGGCTGGTCGGCGTCGCGAAAACCGCGCGGCTGGGCACGCCCAGTCACCCTTGCGCGGGTGGGGCCGCGAGCCCGTCTCTATCACGCCTGGTT
>BCLH01000023.1:308182-349642 GCA_001602315.1 Zoysia pacifica
CTCTTTTTCTTTTTTTTCTCTGTGATATTTTTTTAATAAGATCTTTTGCGGCTGCTGTTCTTTTCTTTTTCGCATGTTCTTTCGCGGTTCTTTCGTGGAGGCTTAGACATCCGCCACAGTGTAGCCCACGGCTAAGTTTTTTCTTTCGGATCTTTGCTCGCAGGTAGGATTTCAGCGAGTTTTTCCATACTCGTCGGGATCCACTCCTAGATCTGGCTCTGATGCCAATGTAGTAATCTTTTTCCGGTGTCTAGAAGTGTAGATCCGAGAGTTTCGTGTTGGTAATAGATCTGTGGTTCGAATATGGTCAATACCTTCGGATCCGGTCGCCGGAGTCGAGGAAGACGATCCGGCCATCTGCCCTTTGTCGGTGCAATCCTCTGCGCTAGGACAGCGTCGGTCGGTGGAGAGGGCAGTGACGTAGAAGTCACGGCGACGTCGTCGATCTCCCGGGGACGGCGGTCGCTGTGGCGGTGACGGCGGTGGTGCTTCCCATCGGCACAGTGCCCCCTCACAGATCGGGTTTAGGGTTTGTCGGTGGGGTGCAGCGATACGAACGAACTTAGGTCATTAGTCCCGGCGGGCCCCCACCTCTATTTATTATAGCGCTGGCGACAGGGGCCCACCAGCTATAATGGGCTAGACGCCCCCGATCAGGGCGCGATTAGGTCAAGGGCCCATTAAGGCCGTTGAGCCAAAATGGGTGGAGATCAATTTCTAATAAATAGGGCTCCGTGTTGTCGTGCTTCTTGAAACTGACTCTTGAAGACCATCTTGTTTCCAATTTCTTCCTCTCCGTATCCTCTATCACTCAAAAGCCTTTAGGAATTGCAAGAACATCAAAACTGTCTAACACTCATTTAACCAAAGAGGAACGACTCAACTCCTCTTAATAGTATGGATTTTTTCTATGGAATCAAAGCCTAAATCTAAGGCACATATGGCTCTAGATCATCCTTAGCCTTCATCTGTCTTCAACTGTGTCACTCCAACAACGGTTCCATGCTCATATGATTCATTGATCATCCTTGAGAAAGCCAATTCAGAGGTATTTTGTGATAAATATTTGTTGAACCTACATCCAACGAGCTAGTTTATGGTTCTTATTCAATCAACAAAATATTTGTACCTTAACTTTGGGGTTTCATACAACAATGTTCTGGAAGCTTATAGTCACAGGCATCGCATGCTGGTACGTACCTACACAATAGTGTCAGACATGCTGATGTCAGCATACATGAGATTGCTGAATTACATCTAATCTGCCATGCTCTATCCTATATTGGAAAGTAGTAAAAATTACAAGCAAGAAGCACATATAAAATACATCAGAACAATTTACCATGATTACAAAAAATATACTCTAAAAAAAGCAGAGTACAGAGGAGTATTGAAGTTCTAGAAAACATATATAAAGTGCATCTTCAGAGAAAAATAGAACCATCTTGGATCAATAGGACATTATCAGTAAATGTTGCATCTGCTCTGGAACCAGATACAAACATTCTTATAATGGCCCGTGTCATGCTTCGAGGTGCCCGACCCATCTGTCAATAGTGCTACCGACCGTGCTTGGGCCTAGCCTCATGCCAAGCATAGGGATGACACTAGGTGGCAGTTGTTAGCTTTATGCCCATTGTAGCAGGATTCCCCTAATGTATTAAAGTTTTTGTGATTGAGTGAGAATCATAGACTGGCGCTTTAGATATAGATTCATCCATCTTTTGTCTACGTATCCAAGAGTTGGCTTCCTTTACGATGATCAAAGATTCAAGTGTGGTTTGGACTCTTGAAGGAGTATTGCATCAAGGATGAACCAATTCCAAGGAAGAGCTGAAGCCCAGTGTGATTTAGTTAGATTTTGAATCCATAGGAAAAACCAGTAAGACGGTTTGAGCCATTTTCCTGGGCATGAGTGTTAGTGTATGGATGCTCTATGCGTTCACCAAAGGAATTGAAATGCCATAGGAGATTATGGGGAAGCAGTTGGAAGAAGTTGGAAGCAAGGAAAATTTGTAGCAGTGGCGGAGCTCTCGGTATGCCGAGGTAGGGCGCTCGCCATACCTTGAGTTTGCTGCCAATAACCCCTACTATACTATAATTTCTTCTCCCAATGTTGCCACGCCAGTCTCCAGTGCTGCCATTGACGTTCATTGCCGAGAGTATAGAGGAAGAAGACGATCCCTAGAAGCTTGGGCTAACCGGCTAAGAACTCCACACCTTGGGCAAGTAGTGTTGTGAGCTGTTCCATTGGGCCAGTGGCCCAAAATCCATGTGCCTGTTCGATAGTGAATTTGCCCAGCAAAACTGTACAGTTTTAATAGTGAGACTCATGAAATTTGTAATTTTGTGATTTTAGTAGTATAGTTAAAATATTAGAGTATATTCCCTCCATTCCAAAATATTAGTGTTTACTCAAAAATAAACCTTTATCACATTGACCATTAATTATGAAGATTTAATGATATTTATCATATAAAAAATATTTTGTTGGGATTCATCATGAAATAAGGTTTCATAAAAAGTATCTTTTTATATTAGAAATTATGTAATTTTCTATATATTATTTATAAACATTAGAAGAATTTAACTTTAACCAAACTTAGAAATGCTTATATTTTGGAACGGATATAGTATATGTATATAATATGCGTTACCCTATTGAAAATGCATCTAGGATCCCATGTGGATTTTGGGATGGATTGTGACAAGCAATAGAAGCTTTTGATGGGCTTTGTGAGTATGTGTGCAGAGATACGATTAAAAGGAAATATGATTGACCCCTAAAAGAGAAAAGAGAAAAGAGGAAAGATGGTTCCACGACTCCATGGCGTCTCGTTTTTGTCTTCTTTGAGTCATTTGACTACCGTACTAACAAGGGGGTTCAGCAACTTCTAAAATGAAAGTGGTTAAGTGCTCTCTCATTCCTTGAATTTCCAGCACCCAAGTTTCTTGTTCCTGCCTACTGATTCTGAACTTGTCTGGTACCCCGGACTTGTCGGGTAACGGTCTTGTCCGATCAGTGGCCGGACTCCAGAGAGGGAGCACGTTGCTCACCCCGGACTTGTCCGGCACCAAACATATTCGGTCCGAGCCACGAACTCCAGAGAGGTGTCCCCCCGGCAGAACCAGACTTGTCTGCTTCCACGGTCTAGGCCACTATCGGACTTATCCGCAAGTCGAGCGGGCTCCAAAGAAGGAGCACCCCATTACCACCAGACATGTCCTCCACCGGACTTGTCCTCCGCTGGGTGGGCGGACTCCAGAATGGTAGCCCACGATTTGGCTGGACTTGTCTGCCCGGCCGGACTAGTCCGTCCTTGGACTAGTCCAGGCTTTCCCCAGACTCCAGAGAGATGACCAACTATCCATTAAGCCCGAGGTTCGGACTTGTCTGGCCCTCTAGACTAGTTCACTCCTAGATTGATCTATATAATCCCTTGCCCCCTATCGTCTCAGGGTTACCAAAAACCTTAAACCTCATTTTGAATCACGCCCTGAGACCCTCTGAGATGTATTCCACCTCTTCCCAAGTTCTTCATTGAATCCCCTAGGATTTGATTGAAGGAAGAGGAGATCGTGAGTGTTTTCCACCTCTTGTTGGCATCGAGCAATTGATTGTTTCCATTGCAGGTGTTGCTGGACTTATTACTCTTGAAGATTCATCTCCTAGACGGTTAAGTGTCGATCGGTGTCTATCAAGACTGTTGTGCTTGCTTGGAGAGGTTTAGGATTGAGAGAAACCCGATCGTTTGTGGATCCCTCAACGCAGACGTAGGCTTCTGTGTGGAGCTGAACTTTGATCAAAAATCTCTGTGTCTCTTGTCTCTGTTTCATTTTTGTTTGATATTTCCGCTGCCCTCACAGACTAGTCCGCAGAAGACCAGACTTGTCTGCTCTCGGACAAGTTCGCCCAACCGGACTAGTCTGTGTTCTATTTTTACTGATCAAATTGTTTTAAGTAGCAAATTTTCAGGTCAATTAGTATCAGAGCAAGACACTCCTTTAAGAGCTTAACAGCTTGGAGAATTAAAGATGTCTACTAAGAAAACCACATCACAGACAGGTAATACATAACAAAAGAAAACTTTACGTCCTGTATCTTTTCATACAGGCATCCTCAAGTAGGCCACGTCTTGAGAGACGCGACCATGATTCGCATCACATGGTAAGAGGTCCACACTTATCATTTGGTGGCGAACGGCTGCACTCCTCATTAGGCGGCAAATATTTCATATATCCTTCGGGATATATTCACTTCGCGTACTGATCACTGTATGAGATACTCCATACCCCTGAACCTCATATGGATGAGCCCTGGTACCACCTATTAACTACACTAATATAGTCCTTATGTAGCTCACTAATTCGTACCTCACCGTAGCATAATTTTCAAAAAAAACACGTTTTCAGTTGTACTAACTCCAATCTAGCTCTGGTACCACGCTGTGGCAGAACCGCCCCAAAAGCACAGGCGGCCCACCAACAGGATTATATCGGATGATATGGAAGAACAATATCCAAATAGTACAACACGAGTAAGAAAATATATTACAGGAAACCGATTTAAAGTATTACATTAAAGTTCAAGTTGTTCTTAGGATAGATATTTTAATAACAGAGTTTCAACAGAGTGAAAGCAATACACAGCGGATTACGATACACTCGACGGTTTCCTTAACCTGGTCCTGCCCTAAGACATGCTTCAGTCCTCGCAGCCAGAGGTAGTTGAGGTGGAAACCTGTTCAACAAAGCAGTCAGAATGAGGTTGGCCATCCACACTGTGTTGCTGCCACAAGCACACACATTACCTGCAAGCCAAAAAGGGAAAACAATAAATCCTGAGTATTCTAATACTCAGCAATACTTACCCGTAAAAATGGCTAATTACAGCCGACTCCTAAACATGAGGAGGCTAACTTATAGGTGGGTTTTTTTACCTAAAATATAGCACTAATAGTACATCCTTACTTTTATATTTTAGCGGTAAGTTAAGTTCAAGGAATGTAAATTTAGTTTGCACTGTAAACGATATCAAACATGGTTGACAAATCATATTCATTTCATCATTCACATTCTTACTACGATGTGACGCAGTGAGACAAGTTGTACTCGTTACTGTGAGGGGCAGCGATTATAATCGATTTATATCCAGCTGCAGAAACCCGAATTACATGACACTAGGTGCTTCTTGGAAGCCGCACGTGGCAACCTTTCACGCAACCCATAGGGCCGGTCCGATAAGCGCACCTCTCCTGAGAACATGATCCCCATGCGATAACCCCAGGGTGGCCAGCCCCAAGTCTCTCTCAACTCCAAACTGAGAGGTGGGGTTCATCCAACCACTACACCATTGTGCTACATTGGTTTACTAGTGCCCATATCACGAGCCTGTAATCGATACGTTCAAACTTGCTCAATAGGGCCACACTCAATCGATCCTTAATCGACACAGACGAGGCTACCGCACATGAGACTGCTCTCCTGTTGCCAACTTATACTTCTCCGTCCGATCTCACATTCATCATTTATGTGATAAACTAAACTAACTTTATCCTTTTATGCCAAACTTCCCAAAACCAAAGTATCATCCTAAAGCTCACGAGTGAAGTTTTTCATTCACTCGACTTCTACTGTTAGTTATAACTCCTAACCTAGCTCTACATCGAGTTACCTGTACCAAAAAAAATACTTAACCTGACAAAAAGATACCTAGCATGAAATCTAAGTTTTCAGTCAACTCCTAAAAACCTTATGCACAGTGATAAAATGTAAAACAATTAAAATGGGATTAATGCATTGGAGCTTGCCTTGGGTTTGCTGATGGTTAACACAAGCAAGAGAATGACCAGCAGCAGTAGTTAGATCCTCAACAATAGCTCTAGTTGGCTCGCCTTCAATGTCGTTTCCTACATGTATGAGATGATATGGAAATAAGTAAATACATGCATTTTATAATTAACCCATGCTGTGCCATGCTCATGCAATGATATGACAATGATCAATATGAGAGTGATCTTATGAAAAAGGATTTATCAAGGTGGTCACTAAGTTTATATGCCACTGAATTTTTATTATTTACAAAAAGAATAAGGATTTTCTAGGAGAACTAGTTAGTTAATATGAGAAAATTATTCCTAAGTTCCTTGAATATGGTTCTGGAAGACATCATTCAACATCTTACTGGACAATTAAATCAAGGAGATGCTGAACTAATTTCTGACCAAATTTTACAATTTATTGGCAACAAGTTGATTTATAATGAATTAAATAGCATCTAGGGGTAATAAATTAATAAATATTCTACAAGCATATAAATTTTGAATAATTCTAGGGTAACATTAAGTAAACAGTAGAATGTAAATATACATTTTCCATGTTTTAATGATGCATAAAAATGGAGATATGCATGAATATATATTGCACTATATTTGATTAACATAAATAATTCTAATGCCAAAATGCATGTTTTATAGTTCTAAACATTCCTCATCTTACAAGAATTCCAACAATATATTATTTGAAATTTTTTAAGCTAGGAATTAATTTCTACGAATTTTGCAAGTTTACCTGCTTTTCTGCGCAATTATTAAATGATTTCCGAAAAAGATAAAACCAGCCCACTAGGCTGGTACACCGCGGCCCACATGGAAAGTGGCTGCACAAGATCGAGGGCCTATGGCCACACCGGATCCGGGCCTTTAGCCCCAGACGATCCCGTGGCGCCTGACTAGGCGTCAGGCGCCGGCACGCTGTTGTCGGCGACAAAACGCGGCGGGCGTGCAGGCGTGGCACGGGGAGCCACAAGCGGAGGTCATAGGGGTGAGGTTCTCACCAGAGGGCTGTCAGGGCCCAGCTCCAGTTGACGCCACTAGACAAGAGAATCGTATTCTGTTCAAATGGAAGAAAGGAAAAGGAATCATGAGGGCCAACGGTGGAAACCATCAGCAGTGACTATAACAATGAATGGTCGTGATTAGTAGTAAACCATGCTGTCATCTTTACTTTTACTACTGTTAAAGTAGAGGCTATAAAAGGGAGCTCGGAGGAGAGCAACTTGGGAAGGAAGTTGATAAAAGTAGATGCTAGTACTTTAGCCTGTTAGCCGTATTGTTATCTCCTGTAACTCATATCTACTTTCCCCAAATCTCATGATAATGGAAGCCTAGATGAGTTGCAGTCGTGAATCATCATTCTTACTGTCGATTCTGTGATTGATTCGTCCTCTTTGGTTTTTGATCTGAAGTTCAGAGTATTCTCTGTTTTCTCTCTGTTCTCTTGGGTTCTGTCATTGGATCATCTTGGTGTGTGTCTAGAGGGTGAGATCACGAGTTTTCATCGGAGTTCAGATCATCAGGAAGTTGTGAGATCCTGACAAGGGCACCGGCGATGAGCAGCCAAGGAAGGCGGATGTTTGGCGACGGTGTGCAGACAACGTCGTCGACAAGAGCCAACTTGAATTCAACCTACAGCTTCACTATGAGGCGAGGAAGGACGGCACAGGTTCTGTTGGCCCAAAAAGCGGTGGAGAAGGAGTGGTCGTCGTCGAGGCCGACTGGTACAGGCAGAGGCGTAGGCTCAGCGGCGTGGTACGGTCGTCTTGGTTGACCAAACTCGAAGCTGTCTTCACCTGCAGCTTCACTAGACCGAGCAGAAGGGCGGTGCAGTGGAGGGCGGCCTCGGAAATGGCCGGAAAAGGGGCCCCCACGGCAAGTTCTCAATGCCCGGCGGCGGGCAAGGTTGAATCGCCCAATTTCCAGCACCAAGGTTCAAGAATTTGGTCGATTAACACATACCAACGATGGCTACAGTTGTGTACTACACGGATTGTGATGAGGACATCCTTCAGTGGATACACAGAACGCTCCTCCACCGATTATAACTCATGCACAATAATTAAATTTAAAGGTAAGCTCATTCCTAAATACATATCTTCTTTTCTTTGAGAATAGATGGCTACCTAATAATTTTATTATAATTAAGAACATTGGAGAGGGTCAAAAAAAGTATGGAGAAGGACTTGAAGATATTCAAGACCAGTAATACATGTTTGACTCTAGAGAAGAGTCAATCCAACTCGAAGTCGAGTTGCCTCAGGTTCCAAAAGCAGTTCACACTAAAATGGATGCCTAGGTCACGTACGGCATCCATTTTGGAAGTTTTAGATATGGATGGAAAACTAAGATGATAACATTTCCAACGGCACAATTCTCATCACCCAATTTGACCAGAGTCAACTAAAATTATTAAAACAAGATGACATTCAGAAACTGCCCTAGTGCTGCGACAATATCTTTTGGTTTTTTGAGATGTGTATCTTTCTAAGTTCAATTAATGTTAAGGTTTGCCCCTAAGGTCGTCCTAAACTCTATATAATCAATAGCCACCGTCATTAGGGTTCAGTTTGATTAGTCTTCATCTGTTATCAAACAGTTTCACCGTTTGACTGTTTGTTAGTTTTTTCAACTTCGAGATTTAATTCAGATTTTGCAATTGAGTCGCGTTCTTCCTTGTTTTTGCTTGTGTTTTTCGATTCACAAACTGGGATTAGCCTTCTTGACAAAGTCAATCGTGTTTTCATGGTTGATAACCAGAGGAGAAGTGGTGCTATGATTGTGGGGTTCGAATCTTGTTGATTTGAGGTCGAATTGATAGTATGTCGCATCTCCACCAATCGAGAGTTACCACAACATAACGGAAGATCGAGAACCACGTATACATCTGATTGCAAGAGAATTCGAAGAAATGCACCCCAAAGTGCCCCCGGATTTGACTGTATTTGGCCAGCAGTCTGAAATCCAAAGATTGGGGAAAAGCTCGAATTAGAGCTCCTAACTCCACCGATGGAGGAGAGGTGGCGATGGGAGACGGAAGACGGGTGACGCTGCCGCTGTCAAAGGAGAAGGGCCGGAGAGGGATGGATGGCCGAGTTCCATGGGCGGCGATGCCGTCTGGTGGTGTGAGAGAGGCCGAGTGCGGGAGAGAGAGTGAAGGAGCCAATTGAGGAAGAGGCTGATAGGGCGTGTACAGGGGGGCGGGCGCGTGTCCCGGACCCTCTAGCGAGGGCCATCGTGGCCCCTTGCATGCTCACCATGGAGGGGGCGCGCTGGCACAGGGGGACTGGACGGGGAAGAAGGCGCCGACAGGCGGGCTCCACTTGTCAGGGCAGCCTTAGTCGAGCTTAATACTTAAGCATTTTGGGGATAAAAAAGGAAGAGCAAACTAACTCTAAACGAGTTGAAACTTGGTAAGATTGCTCTTCAACATGGGATACACCATATAAATCGCATGCACAGGATTTTTCTAAGGAACGTTCGAGATATTGAATTTCAAAAATGGTTACTCGTAAAGGAGACTTGAAAATCTTCTGGAAGAACAGATCACTTAACCAGTTTCTGAAGTCTTAAGAAATATATCCCGAACTCCTGACAATTTGAAAGTTTTCAGAGAGATAGAACATTTACCGAAGACCAACTTTTATTTTGGGACCAAGTTGAAACTCGAACTGAATTTTAATCTACAGAATTCGTAAGTTAGGTACTTATTAAGGAATAAGAATTGGAATTGAGCCTTTTAAATTGGAATGAGCCTTACTAAATTTCCATAAATTGCCAACATGAGAGTATATTCAGTCCAAAACCTGGGTCCCCACATTTCATCACTTTTATTTTTGAAGTTTTGAACTTCCACTTTTAAATTCAAATTCAAATTCAAATTCAAATTTTGAATTACTGACTTGCATTCCTTCCATCTTTTGAGCTTAAATTCTTAACTTTTGAATTCTTTTGGAGAAATTTTTATTCTTGACCTCGAGAACTTAAACAAACCTTTGCGAGATGCGATGTTCTTACTTGCCACAAGTTCAGGGTTGCGGTTGATCGCAGACATTTGTGATTCAGTTTCAGTCTTGTCACTTTCACCCAGGCAATCATTTCGACTAACACTCAGACAATTTTGAAACAAAGCCTGTCTAATCTCCAAATACTCGGTGAGGACAGGCCGATAAGGTCACCCCATGGCGGAGCTCTTCCTCCAGAATTTTCTCTCTCTAACCTCACATGAGCGCGACACATGGCACTTCAGGAGCCCACCGTTTTGTGAAGGCTTGCTTATGCGTAAAACAGATTACATACCGGAGGCATGGGACCCAGAAAACTGATGTAGCTTGAACTATAGCTTTGTGCGGAAGTACTCCACCTTTCTAGCGGATTGAAATAGCATCTGCAAAAGGGGTTGTGCCTCACAAGTGTTGCGTTGGGGACGAAAATTGTGTAGGGCCTTTTTGCCTGGGTTGGTTGTTGCGGACCAACATTGCAGTAGTTCCTGTGAAAGGTTGCCGCATATGACTTCGTAAAAGTGCGTACGTGTCGTGTAATCAGGTTTCTTCAACTGGATACAAATCGATTATAATCGTTGCCCTCACAGTAACGAGTACCCTTTGAGTCACATCGTAGTAAGAACTAAAAGAAGAAGTGGTTGAAGAAGAGAATATGGATGGTTTCTTTGATATCTTTACTAAATTGGTTGTCAACCATGATTGTGGTAGTTTATAGTGCTAATTAAATTTATATTTCCCCTACACTTAATTTACTGCTAAAAATTAAAAATAAAGATCAACTATATTAGCGCTTGTTTTTTCAAATAGCCATCCCTTGTGTGTCATCCTTCTCATGCTTAGGAGTCTATTGTAGTTGGCCACTTTGACGGGTAAGTTTTGCTGAGCATTAGAATACTCAGGGCTTTGCTCTGTTGTTTTTGTTGAAGATGTTATCCTTTCTCTTTCTATGGTCCCAACGGATGCCCTACTCGCCGCGTTGAGTTTGCTTGTGTGCGGCTAGAAGATACATCGTATGGTCTTGATGCTATCTTATGCATAGTCTCTAGAAGACTCTAGTAGTCTTAATTAAGGCGATAGCTTCCGTGCTTTTTTTAAAAAAAGTTTTGGTTTGTAATTTAAACAACCGTTTGTATTATATTTTATCGTCCTTGAGTTGTACTGTTGGTCTTCGCTTCACCGAGTGACATACGATAAGACCCTGGAGGTCGATGGATCGTCTCTTTCCCAGAGCGGTCTGTCACAATGGGGATCTAGCTATGGATTCTCATTTTGAGGCTACTATAGAATTGAATCACTAAGAGGCTACAAGTAAATATCTGATCGTCATGGTTTTTATCAGCCAACCGTCGGTTGAGATTTTTCTATGTACACTTGGATGTACATACAATTATGAAGACATGAGTTAACCTTGAGGGGTGCCAAATCGTATAGGGCCCTAGGTTAATGTATTTTTTTAGGAGCAATGGTAAATTCTTACGTACTTGTAGTACTTCTATGTTCAAATTTGAATTAACCAGGGATAACAATTTGGAATCGAGGGAGTATATGAATAAGGATGCTCACAAACATGAGGGATGCCAGATCCCTGCCAGCCACTACATGGGCAGTTACAAATAGTAATTTTTAGGAACACAATCATTTTACAAAAGTTTATATATGGACCGAGGTTCAGGTTCAAAATTTTTGATAATATGTTTATTGGCAACTTTTCTTAGCGGGTCTTGTACGTGGAAGCAAACTTTAGACCCCCAATTCAAAGTTTCATGGTGTTGGTGACTGGTATATACATACGGTGCTGATTTTTCCCTCTTGTTCAAGAGCAGAAAACCGGCAAGTCAAATTTTTGGCTGGTTTCACGTTATACCATATTCTACGACGACCCGTGCATGGGTCCAATTTAATTTTATTTTTATCCCAAGAACATGTGTGGACTGTTCACTTTGTAATATCGTCTATAAAACAAAATTGGGGTTGCCAGATTACTTTATACTCCCTTGATTATTCGAACAAATGTAACAACATTTGTGAAGGCTTGCTTATGTAAGACCCCCATCCAGAAAGGTGAGTCCTTGTGCCTACTGTACCAATATTTGGACCGGTAGTTGGTACGCACATCAAGAATAAAGTGATATTATTATACATACGGGTCCGAAGTACTACACTCCTTCGAAAAGGTCTAACAAACATAACTTATATTACAACCAACAAGTCGGCGCAGCGACTTTTATTCAAACATCACACTTACTTAACGACGACTAGCAAACCACAAGCAACACTCGAGGGAAGGGCGAAACTTTTAGTCTTCATAGTTGGCGTCATCCTCATCATCTTCGTCTTCTGAACAACAACAGGAAGAGATGGGGTGAGTACAAAAGTACTCAGCAAGCCCTAACGGTTTGGAGGGGTAGGGCATGCGAAGGGCAAAGCAAGGAAAGGCTTAAGGTTTAAGTTTTGCAGAAAGCAAGTTTTTATGTCGAGGCTTCCTAATGGAAATGTTTTAAACAGGATGGAAAACAATTTTTATCATCTTTTAGTAGCGTGGACCTGAGGAAGGTTTTCACTCCATCCAACAGTTCCCCAATTTTAGTCGGGCACTAGCACACATCTATGTTGGCCCTAGGCACACAACCAACGCATTCCAAAGCACGGGCGTCTACGCACACTCACATCTCAAGGACAAAATAGACGACTAATTGTAGGGTACCCAAATAAGTAGCATGTCAATACCGTGACAACGGCCTATCCAGAAGTACTTTACACTCTGCAGATGTTGTACACTGTACCTGCAGGTTATGCTCCTCCTGATCAACAGAGTTGCATAACGCTTACCCTGTAACTACATAGGCTTCCTCAGATTCCACACAAGACGCATCCAGGGGCTATCCGCTGGGGTTTCACTCTGGATGACGCAACAGTACATTCTTAGAGCCGGATCGTGGAGATTTACAACAGCCATGTCTTTTCCTGGTCCCCTTCTCTACACCGGATATTACCAAACCAGGGGCTATATCCGTGAGCTTATAGTCCTATGATGCGGGCAATTACATGGTCGAAAGCCAGACAACGAGTTATCTCACGCCTTGCTCCTGGCCTCTTGTATCCTACCGACCTCCTAGTGGCTCAATGTGGAATACCTATATAGCGGGGATAAGTCCCTCCCATTTGTCGAGGTTCTGTGGTTGCATAAAAATTCCTAGGTCTAGCGCTAACGAACCGGTCCTTTTGTGATAGAGGTGGCAGACTCGTCCATGGCAGGTGGACCAAACTGAAGACTATACACCTGTCCCCGTCACCTCTTGGGGGTCTCACCTCACGACCAGAATCACCCATCTTCACCTAGCACCAGTTATACTAATTCCATCCCTTTTTAATTGACTCACACCACCAAGCTCACTTTAACTCATTTCAAAAATATTTAGTGCATGGCGTGACGATGACTAGCATCGTAAGGGGAAAACCATAAGCATTCTACTATCAAGACAACTTTCTGTTCTTAAAAAGTATTTACAGACGAAAGTCCTTTGGTTAACAAGGGTGCGTCGTCAATCGGCTAACAAGGAGGTAATTCATATTAACTTCAGCAAGTAACTGACATTAATACTACCTAGTATCAAGTGGGTAAAACTACACAACGTTTTAACACAATTTATGAAATGAATGCAAGCATTGGGCTCTATGGGTGCGGTAGTAAAACATGAGTTCAATGTGGTGCAAGGGCGTGTTACGACTTGCGTTCAGCGGCGTCCTCAGGCTCTTCTTCATACTCGGGCTCCTCGGGCTCTCCGTCCTCTTTAGGCTCTTCTTCAGCTACAAACAACAATCACAATAAGACTACTAAAAGAAAAGCTACAAAACTACAAATAAAACAAGCGCCAAACCAAAACATGGAGTTTGGATAGCCTAGGATAGTAGGGCTCGTGATAACGGTTCTAACGGTAGGTTGGTGGTTCTGATCGAAGCTAAAATGTGGCGGTGAAGTGGCCGACAAAGTGGCTGTGATGGACTGTGTTAAAGCTGCGTGGACACAAGGCTCAAGCTGTGTCCACGACCCCTGGACACACGGGTGTCCAGAATCGGGGATTTTCTCGTGGACACACAGTTCGGTCTGTGTCCACGGCCCTTGGACACACGGGTATCCAGAATCGAGGATTTTCTTCATGGACACATGAATTGTGACGGGTCCTGTGGATTCATGGAAACGTGAAACCTATGACGTGTCCGTGGATTCGTGGACACGTGAACTGTGACGTGTCGGTGGACACGTAGTCACGTAAAAACTATGATGTGTTCGTGGACACACTGGACATGTGAAAACTGTGACATGTTAGTGGATTCGTGGACACATGAATTGTGACGTGTCTGTGAACACGTGGACGCGTGTCTCGGGTCGTGTCTAAAATGGACACGTGGTCGTGTCCGTGTCCGAGGACAGGAACCGAGTGTGAAACTTGGCGTGAACGTGCGTGTGTGCATGCGTGTGGCCGACTCGCAGTGTCACGCAGCCCACTGGTCAGGGACCAAGGCCGCGCTCACTGCTCAGCACGTGTGTGCTGGCCTGGGCGCTCACTGGGCGTTCCGGACGCGCTCTGGTGCGCTCCAAGCATTTTGGGCGCGTTCCGAGCGCGCAATGGCGCATACCTGCGCGTTTCAGGGGCGCTCTGGGCGTGCAAGCCGGCGTGCCCTGTCCTGGGTGTGTGTGTGAGTGGTGCGGCCAGAGGTCGGGAGTGCGTGCGGCAAAGGTTCGTGTGTGTGCCTTGCGTGAGGACGGCGGTGCAGCACTCGCAATGGCCGACTGCAAGCCGAAACGGAGGCGGTGACGCACCGGAGGCGCGCGGGACGGCAATGCCAGCGTGGAAGGCGAAGGCCTCAACAAGGGGACCCTTCTTTTTCTGGGGAGCTGCGCACGGGCTCTAGGAGCCTTTTGACACGCTCAGCTTCCCTTGGAATGGAGCCTCGGTGGCCGGCGATGTGAGCCGTGCCATGGCCAGCGGCGGCTCTCGTGGAGGGTCCAAATGGCGCATGCATCGGCAGTTTGGCGTGCTCGGTGAGCCTCTCTTCGGTGTGCTGGTGCTAGCGATGGGCCGGGTTGGGCCGATGGCCGGTCGATTCATGGGGAATCGACGGTGGCGCTTGGTGACCGACGATGGGGAAGAAGGGTGAAACTCAGAATTCTGGCGAAATGTGAGCGGGAGAGGGAGTTAGACCTGGGCAGTGCGGGGCGCGGCGCTAGGGGCACGCGCGGAGCTAGAGTGGCTCTTATAGCCAACAATTTGACGAGAAGGCCCGACGCTCGCGGCGCGGTGGTGTTAAGGCAGGTTCACGCTCTAGCAGCATGTCGGTCAGCTGACGCGATGGGAGGGCAATTGGCCTGCTTCGTGGCGCGTTGAGGAGCCGAGTGGGCGAAGGCGCTCCAAGCGTGGCTTGCGCGCGCCACGGCGTCCAATTTCCGGCGGGCGGCATGGCAATCGGGAGCTCGGCCACTTAAGTGCGCGATTTGACAGGGCGAAAGGTGTTAGCTGCTTTGACAGCTGTTGGTCGGCGCGGTGAACTTGTGAGGAGGTACTGCGGCCGGTGGGACGGAGGCGGTTGCGGCGGTGAGGCTGTTCGACGGCGTTCCGGCGGAGGGCATCAGGCGCGCGTCCACCTAGCCAAATCCGGTTGTGAAACCCTGGGGGTGCGACAGTTTTTCATCGAGGCAAGACGGCGGTTTGACGGTGACGACGTCTGACGGTGGCTGAGTGCGTGGCGTGGCCGTACAGGTGGCACCGGTGTCCTGCTCGGTGGGGCGCCGGAGGAGGAAGAAAGGGAGCGTGCGCGTGGGCTGGGCCGAGGGAAGAAACAGGCCGGCGTAGTGGAGGTTTCGGCCACACGGAAATTTTCAAATGTTTTTCCTATTTAGCTAAGGATTAGGAATTTGCAAACTCGACAAACAAGCAAATAAACTCCAAAAAGATCAAAAGCGAGAAAACAAGAAAAATCGAACACTTGGCAAATTCAAATTTTAAATTTTGAAATTTTCCTTTTAGCTATGTTGTTCTAGTTTAGTTTTATTTTTGAAATTTTTTAAAAGAGCCTAGAAAAACTAGGTTCACCAAATTAAAAAAAAGAAGTTTAAAATTCCCATTTTCTAGACTTTGAATTTTTGGGATGTGACAGACCTACCCCACTTAAATAGAATCTCGTCCTCGAGATTCAGGCTGTTCTCTTCGAAGAATTGAGGGAATTCTTTCTTGAGATCGTCCTCTCATTCCCAAGTGGCCTCCGCCTCTGTGTGGTCACTCCACTATACTCGATAAAATTTGATGGCCTTACATCGAGTCCGTCGGGTGGTCACATCCAAAATACTGATCGGGGTCTCCTGCTATCTTAGATCGGGCTGTAAGTCCAGATCCTCAACGGCTACTTGCTGCTCTGGCACTTTCAAACATTTCTTGAGCTGCGATATGTGGAACACCAGGTGGATGTCGGATAGCTTTGTCGGGAGATCTAATCGGTAGGCCATAGTGCCAACTTTTGCAAGGATCCGATAGGGTCCTATATACCTCGGTGCCAATTTACCTCGAATTTGAAATCTTCGGGTCCCTTGAATTGGGGACACCTTAAGGTACACAAAATCTCCCTTGTCGAAGGATAACTCACGTCTTCAGTTATCAGCAAAGCTCTTCTGTCGGCTTTGCGCAGTCTTAATCTTGTCCCTTATTTCTGCGACTTTCTCTTCTGCATGGGGTACGTTCTCCAACTTCCGTCCACAAAAGTGGGGTACAACACTTGCGGCCATATAGGGCTTCGAACGGTGCCATCTGAAGGCTGGACTGGTAGCTGTTATTATATGAGAATTCTGCGAACGCTAAACTAGCCTCCCAGTCCTTCCCGTAAGTCAACACACAGGTGCAGAGCATGTCTTCCAAAATTTGGTTCACTCGCTCGGTTTGCCCATCGGTTTGCTGGTAGTGTGCTGTGCTGAAATCCAACTGAGTTCCTAGAAGATCATGCAGTCTCTGTTGGACACTATCCTTGATGGAACCCCATGCAGCTTCAGAATATTATCTACGTACAGCTGTGCCAATTTGTCACCTGCGTAAGTCGTCTTTACTGGGATAAAATGGGCTATCTTGGTGAGGCGATCAACGATCACCCATATTGAATCATTTCCCTTCTTGGTCCAAGGTAGACCTTGAATGAAATCCATCGATATTTCATCCCACTTCCACATGGGAACTTTCAGTGGCTAGAGCAGTCCTGCTGGCCTCTGATGTTCGGCTTTGACTCTCTTGCATATGTCGTAGTGCGCCACATATCTAGCAATGTCCCTTTTCATAGCAGGCCACCAGTATTTCTGTTTCAGATCTAGGCACATCTTGATTGTGCCAAGGTGAATGGAGTAGGCTGAATCATGAGCCTCTCTCATTATGAGTTGCTTGAGTCGTCTCCTGTTGGGTACACAGATCCGGTCTCAGTACCATATGGTTCCTTGCTCGTCGACTCGAAATCCCGGAGCCTTGTCTGATTTTGTGAGTTATGTTATCTGTAGGAACTGGGGGCCTCTTGTTTGAGCCCGTTGGATTTCGATGTCGAGAGTCGGTTGTACTGTCAGGGTATGAAGGCTGCCCGCTGTGGCTACGTACAGGTTCAAACAGTTCATTTCTCAGAGCAACTCTGGATTGCCGGTCAACCCTTCGTCATTATAAGGCTTTATTTTGTGGCTTAGGGCATCAGCCGCAATATTAGCCTTTCTAGGGTGATACTGCACTTCTAGGTCATAGTCTTTTATCAACTCCAACCACCTTCTCTACCTTAGATTTAACTCGGGTTGAGTGAAGATATACTTCAAGCTTTTGTTATCCGTATATATCCGCACTTGTTGCCAATCAGGTAGTGTCTCCAAATTTTCAAGGCATGGACCACAGCTGTGAATTCTAGATCATGAGTTGGGTAGTTTTCCTCAAGCTTTTTCAGTTATCGAGATGCATATGCCACTACTCGGTCCTCTTGCATTAAGACGCATCCCAAACCTTGTCGGGAAGCATCACAGTACACCACAAAATCTTGATAGACGTTAGGTAGTATGAGAACTGGGGCTGAGGTGAGTAGAGTTTTCAAGGTTTGGAAGCTGTGTTCGCATTTTTTAGTCCACACGAACTTCTTATCCTTCTTGGTTAGCTCGGTCATCGGCTTCGCAATTTTGGTGAAACCTTTGATGAACCTGCGGTAATAACCTGCTAACCCAAGGAAACTTCTAACGTCTGTAGCATTTGTGGTCTGTTTCCACTCCATAACGGCCTCTACCTTTGCAAGGTCAAACCTTATCCCATCTGCTGTCATAATATGGCCAAGAAGGCAACTTCTTGCAGCCAAAACTCGCATTTGCTGTACTTTGCATACAATTTATGCTCTCTTAATCTTCCTAGCACGACTCTCAGATGTTCTTCTTGCTCATGTGCACTTTGGGAGTAGATGAATATGTCATCGAGGAATACGACCAAAAACTTATCCAACTCCTCCAGAATATCTTATTCATCAAATTCATGAAGTAGGCAGGAGCGTGGGTCAATCCGAATGGCATCACCGTGAACTCATACTAACCGTACCGAGTGACAAACGCGGTCTTCTTGATATCGCTCTCTCTGATCTTCAGTTAGTAGTACCCTGATCTCAAATCAATTTTTGAGAAGTACTTGGCACCCTTCAGCTGATCAAAGAGATCATCTATCCTAGGAAGCGGGTACTTGTTTTTTATGGTGACCTCATTCAGAGCACGATAGTCAATGCACATTCATAGGCTGCCATCTTCTTCACGATAGTACAGGTGCACCTCATGGTGATGCACTTGGGCGGATGAATCCCTTCTCCTACAATTCCGCTGACTGTTCTTTCAACTCAACCAATTCATCTACGGCCATCCGGTATGGCCTCTTAGCTATCGGTGTCGCACCAGGGACCAAGTCAATAAGGAATTCGACGTCACGGTCCAGTGGCATACCGGGTAGCTCCTCTGAAAAGACATCTACATAGTCCCTCATTGCGGGTGCCTCTTCTAAGGGAGTGGCTTCTGCACTGAATAGTAGGGGCCCGACTTTTCGATCCCTTGGTTGACATGTCACAGCCACACCCTTATGATTGATGGCTGTCACAATGCGCTCTGAGCAATATATAACTCCTTTATAGCTCTTCAACCAATCCATACCTAGTACGACATCTATTCCCTCAGATTGGAGTACTATCAAGTCCGCTAAGAACCCTGCCCCACTTAAATAAATTTTAACTCCCATGCAAGTCAACTTACACTTCATGTTTCCCCCTGGTGATTTAATCATCACAGGGGTCTCGAGTAGAACTGTAGGTAGTCTCACTTTTTCCACAAACTTTGAAAAAACGAAAGAATGTGAGGCACCGGAGTCGAATAAAATGGTTGCGAGAGTGGAATGAATGAGGTACTCACCGAGTACCACCTTGGTTACTTCCTCCGCGGTCTCGGCATGGACGTGGTTCACCCGTCCGTGTCTATACTACTGCATCCTCCGAGTAGGTGCAGCCGTCCGTGGTGCGCCACGAGATGCTCTGGATGCTGCAGGTCTCATCCGGGAGTAAGCAGGAGCTGCGGCAGGCTGCTGGTTCAGGGGGCAATTTGCAACCAGGTGTCCCGGGCTGTGGCAGTTGAAGCATGGCGGACTGACGGTGCAGACTGCTGTGGCTGCCGCTGAGCGGTCATGGTGCGGTACTGCATGGTCGGAGGGTACGACGGCTTTTGGAATTTCCTGAACCTTGGTCACTGTCTCTTCTCAAGTGGTCGAGACTTCTTTGCCTGGAACTTACATTTCCTCTCCCCGTCCGGTCCAACACGGGCTTTTCTCCAGGAGTGTGGCCTTGTTCATCATGGTGTTGAAGTCTGGAAAGGTGTGGGTCACAAGTTGTGCTTGCATGATGTGACTCAGTCCATCCAGAAAACGATCTTGCTTTTTTTGGTCAGTGTCCACCTCTCCTGGGGCATAACGAACTAATTTCATGAACTTCTTGATGTATTGGTTGACCGTCATGGCCCTTTGCTTCAATGCCCGAAACTCATCGGCTTTTATCTTCATCGTACCAGCCGGGTTGTGATAACCTCGGAATGCTTGCTGGAATTCATTCCAGGTTACGGCAGTGAGGTCGGTGGCGGCTTTCCAGCAGTTGTCCCACCACTCGCCGGCTGCTCCAAACAGTTGACGGGCAGCGAGCATCACCCTTTCGTGGTCGCTTGCGGCCACGATGTCAAGCTTCTTGTTGATGTCTCTCAGCCAATCGTCGGCCGTGAGCGGCTCATCTTCGTTGTTGTCGTAGGTGGGAGGCCGGAGTCACATGAACTTCGACATCCGGCTCTGCGGGTTTGGGCCTCCTCGCTGTCCTAAACCCTGTGCCAACGTGAGTAGCAGTTGGGTTTGCGTCGCCATCACGTCAGCGAGGGTGGCGGGCGGTAAGGGGAGTTCTTCTTCTCCCGCCACTTGAGCTCCATCTCCAGTCACGGCCTGAGATGGGGCCCTTGCGGCCCCTCGTGCACTGGCGCCGGCAGCAGCACTGGTAGCGGCTGGAGTGGAACGAGCCACCACGTTCTCGCCATGGTGACTAGATTGAGCCTCATCTTCTCGGGCTTGGCATGGGACACTAGGGGTAGGTGCGTCGGAGCGGCGCAGGTAGAGGGCGCCCCTCCTTTCCTAACCGCTTTCGCTTTCACGGTGCGCACAACTCGCTCATCGTTGTTGATGTCATTGAGGTTGCGCTCACGAGCCTGACGTTCTTGGATGCGAGCTGATTTCTTTGGCGCCATCCTGCCAATGAAAAACAGTGAATCCGATGAGGTTAGGCATTAGTAATCAAGTGTAAGTGCGAGGGTGATTTACAATTTTTAAGTTTATAAAAACAGCACAATATACACACAATCATAAAGCGATAAGAAGCAAATCAAACATAGCACACAACCATGGTTATATTACAAACGATAATAGTCACAACTGAGGTTCCGGGGACATAAAACTACGTGATTATAGCACGAGAGTTTTCTTTTTACAAGTCAAAATCCGCTGCCATAGACAATGTCATCTACCGCCACAACGGTAGGTCTTGCCCAAAGAGTAGCTATCCCCTAGTAGCTACGGCTGCTAGTACTCCTTTGCCGGCGTCCATCCTAGGTCGGCATCCAGTAGCGAGGCCAACCTACGGAGCGTCGCCGCGGAACTGCGGCAATCCAGTGTCGACTGCAGGCTTGGCCTCGACAGCTGTGGTGCTAGCACTGTGGGGAGCCTGTGAGCGACCTGGAGTGGTCCCGATGATCTCCACACTAGAGTCGGGCACGGGGTCCTCCTCCATGGGCTCGTCGGTGTGGGGGTGCTGTCGCCGGAGTTGAGGGCGCGGGAGAGGTACTCTCCACGGCTGCCACCATCGCCGTCCTGGAGGCGTGGTAGCTGTGCCACTCGCGTGTAGATGACGTCGCGAGTGTGCTGGTCCAACACTGAGGCGTGGGGTGGCACTGCCGCCCTCCGATAGGAGAGGCGCACTAGAGCACGCTTGCAGGGCGTGGACTTGGTGCGAGCTCCCTGCCGAATAGGAACACTCTCCTCAGACGCGGGAGTGTCACGAAGTCCCCCTCAGTGACGCAACAATCTCGGGCACACTCGTCCTCGTCATGCGGTGAGTAGGAGGGTACGGGGATTGCAGCTGGCATCGCAGTGCCTCTAACTCCTACTGGTGTGCTGCGTGCTGGTCGGAGAGAGCCTTCTTTAGGCCCTCCTCACTCGCCCGGGCTACGTTGAGGGCTGTAGTGAGCTGAAACAGTGCCATGTCGCGTTGTCCCTGCGTGTCACCGAGCTGCAGCTGCAGCGTGTCGCGCTGTGCCTGCACCTCGTCACGCTGCGCCAGTACAATGTCGAGTAGAGTCTGGACCGCATCCCGCTGAGTGTGGGCAGTCTCGAGCTGCTCCTGCAGGACGCTGGCCTGTCCCTCGGCAGTGAAAGCGTGGAGAGACTCGTGATCCACTGACCTCGGAGCTCCTCATGTAGACGGTGCTGCGCTATCATGTAATGCACCGTCTCCACCAGCGTGAGGTCCTCCGCTGTCCTGGTAGGGCCTCCAAGTGTGCCCAAACGGTGTACCCACGTCGGGTCGTCGGTGATGAGCACTGGGAAGTAGCGCACTGGGGTGGCTCCGGTGAAGTCGATGTTCACCGTGCACACGTGGAGTAGGGCCTCACGGGTTGCTGCCTGTAGGGTGGAGTCGAAGCTGGGACCGATGATCGGCATCGTCCACATCAGCAGCGGGTACGCCATGAGCTGGGTCTCCATCTCAAACAAGGTGTAGTCACTGGACTCCAAGCACCACCAGCGGTACGATACGGGTATAGTGTCCCGAACCGTGAGAGTGTACGAGCGAGGATCACGGGAAACCCGTCGATCCCGCTTGTCTCGGGGCCAAGGTGGGTCCACCCTCCAAAGGCCATCTACAAAGAGACGATAAACAAAAAGGTCAGTGATCTAAAGTGGACAAGTAAACAGCATAATAAAATAGGTACGCAAGCAATATAAGCGTGTGTGGGCATGAGTCCCACTAGAACGTAGTTTGGCAAAGAAAACTTATCGTCCTAACCATATGCTGTCACGTGCCGCATCCTAAAGTCTCGTCCTACGGTCAAGTATAGCTCTGATACCACTCTATAAGACCCCTTCCAGGAAGGTGAGTCCTTGTGCCTCCTGTACCAGTCCCTGGACCGATAGTTAGTACGCACATCAAGAACAAAGTAATATTATTGCACATACGGGTTCAAAGTACTACACACCTTGGAAAAAGTCTAAGAAACATAACGTATATTACAACCAACAAGTCAGTGCAGCGACTTTTATTCAAACATCACACCTACTTAACGACTACTAGCAAACCACAGGCAACACTCGAGCAAAGGATGAGACTTCTAGTCTTTATAGTCGGCATCATCCGCATCATCTTTGTCCTCTAAATAACAACAGTAAGGGATGGGGTGAGTACAAAAGTACTCAGCAAGCCCCAACGGTATGGAGGGGTAAGGTATGCGAAGGGTAAAGCAAGAAAAGGGTTAAGGTTTAAGTTTTGCAGAAAGCAAGTTTTTATGCCGAGGCTTTCTAATGGAAAGGTTTTCAAACAGGATGGAAAACAATTTTTATTATCTTTTAGTAGGGTCGAACTGAGGAAGGTTTTCACTCCTTCCAACAGTTCCCAAATTTTAGTCGAGCACTAGCACGCATCCATGTAGGCCCTAGGCACACAGCCAACGCATTCCAAAGTAGGGGCATCTATGCCACTCATACGTCAAGGACAAAATAGACGACTAATCGTAGGGTACTCAAACAACTAGCATGCCAATACCGTGATAACGATCTATCTAGAAGGAGTTTACACTCTGCAGAGGTTGTACACTGTACCCAAAGGTTATGCCCCTCCTGATCAATAGAGTTGCATAATGCTTACCCCACAACTACAAAGGCTTCCACAAATTCCACCCAAGACGCATTCAGGAGCTATCCCTCGGGGTTTCACTCTCGATGATGTGATGGTACATTCCCAGAGCCAGATCGTAGAGATTTACAATAGCCACGTTTTTTCTTGGTCCCCTTCTCTACATCGGGTATTATCAAACCAGAGGCTATATCTGTGGGCTTACAGTCCCATGATGTGGGCAATTACAATGTCGAAAGCCGAGCAGCGAGTTATCTCATGCCTTGCTCCTGGCCTCTTGTGTCCTACCGACCTCCTAGTGGCTCAAAGTGGAATACCTATATAGCGTGGATAAGTCCCTCCCATTTGTCGGGGTTCTGTGGTCGCACGAAAATTGCTAGGTCGAGCGCTAACGAACCGGTCCTTATGTGGCAAGGGTGGCAGACTCATCCACGGCAGGTGGACCAAACCGAAGACTATACACCTATCACCGTCACCTCTTGTGAGCCTCACCCCACGACTAGAATCACCCATCTTCAACTAGCATCAGTTATATTAATCCCATTCCTTTTTATTTTACTCACACCACCAAACTCACTTTAACTCATTTCCAAAATATTTAGTGTATGGCGTGACGATGACTAGCATCGTAAGGGGAAAACCCTAAGCATTCTACTATCAAGGTTACTTTCTGTTCTTTAAAAGTATTTAAAGACGGAAGTCCTATGGTTAACAAGGGTGCGTCGTCAATCGGCTAACGAGGAGGTAATTCATATTAACTTCATCAAGTAACTGACATTAATATAACTACCTAGTATCAAGTGGGTATAAAACTACACAATGTTTTAACACAATTTATGAAATGAATGCAAGCATTGGGCTCTATGGGTGCGGTAATAAAACATGGGTTCAATGTGGTGCAAGGGGGTGTTAGGACTTACCTTGAAAGGCGTCCTCAGGCTCTTCTTCGTACTCGGGCTCCTCGGGCTCTCCTTCCTCTTCGAGCTCTTTTTCAGCTATAAACAACAATCACAATCAGACTACTAAAAGAAAAGCTACAAAACTACAAATAAAACAAGCACCAAATAGAAACATGGAGTTCGGATAGCCTAGAATGGTAGGGCTCATGATAACGGTTCTAATGGTAGGTTGGTGGTTGTGATCAGAGCTAAAATGTGGCAATGAAGTGGCCGATAAAGTGGCTGTGACGGACTGTGGGAAAGCTGCGTGGACACATGGCTTAGGCTGTATCCACGACCCCTGGACACACGGGTGTCCAGAATCGGGGATTTTCTTGTGGACATGCTGTTCGGTCTGTGTCCACGACCCCTGGACACGGTGTATCTAGAATCGGGGATTTTCTCTGTGGACACATGAACTGTGACAGGTCCTATGGAGTCGTGGACACGTGAACTGTTTCGTGTCCGTGGACACTTGTGAATTGTGATATGTCCGTGGATTCGTGGACACATGAACTGTGACGTGTTCGTGGACATGTGAACACGAGAAAACTGTGACGTGTCCGTAGAGTCGTGGACACGTGAACTGTGACGTGTCCGCGGACACGTGGACACGTGAAACCGTGACGTGTCTGTGGACACGTGGACGCATATCCCGAGTCGTGTCTAAAGTGGTCACGTGGTTGTCTTCGTGTCCGAGGACAGGAACCGGGTGTGAAACTCGGCGGGAACGTGCGCATGCGCGTGTGTGGTCGACTCGTAGTGTAACGCGGCCCACTGGTTAGGGACTAGGGCCACGCTCACTGCTCGGCACATGTGTGCTGGCCTGGGCGCACAATAGTTGTTCCGGACGCTCTCTAGCTCGTTTCGGACGCGCTCTGGCGCGCTCCGGGCATTCTGGGCACGTTCTAGGCGTTCCGAATGCATTTCAGGCACGTACTGGCACGCCCGACACATTTCGAGCGTGCTCCAGGCGCGCGCGCCGGCGTGCCCTGTCTCGGGTTTGTGTGTGAGTGGTGCGGCCAGAGTGCGGGTGTGCGTACGGCAAAGGTTCGTGGGTGCCTTGCGTGAGGACGGCGGTGCGGCGCTCGTCGGGGCCGACGGTGAGCCGGAACGGCAGCGGGGTGCGGGCGCGTGCCGGACCCGCACTGAGCGCGCCCCGGGCATGTTTCGAGCGTGCTCCAATGGCGCGACTCAGGTGTTGCCCTGATGGGGCTTCGGTTGGCTGGACCAAGGCCGTGTGGCGTGTGCCTCGACGACACCTTTTGTGAGAGGGGGGGTGTGCTGCCAATCGTGGCCGGCGGTAAGCCAGGACGGTGGTGGCTACGAGGGCGCGCTCTGGCACGTTCTGCCGCATGCGCGTGTGGTGCGGGCAGAGGGCGTTGCCCTGCCCGGGTTGCTGCCTATCGGCTAGTGGCCGGGCGTGCTTGCGCGTGGTGGAGCCTTGTGAGGGGGTTGTGGTGTAGCGCTCGTCGTAGCCGGCGGCAAGCCGGAACGGCGGCGGTGGCGCTCTAGAGGCGCACGGGATGGCAATGCCGGCGTGGAAGGCGAAGGCCTCAACAAGGGGACCCTTCTTCTGCCGGGGAGCTGTGCACGAGCTCTAGGAGCCTCGTGGCGCGCTCAGCTTCCCTTGGAATGGCGCATCGGCGGCCGGCGAAGTGAGCCGTGCCATGGCCGGCGGCGGCTCTCGTGGAGGGGCCAAACGGCGCATGCGCCGGTTGTTTGGCGTGCTCGGTGAGCCTCTCCTTGGTGTGGTTGTGGTAGCGAAGGGCTGGGTTGGGCCGATGGCTGGTCAATTCAATGGGAATCGATTGCGAGGCTTGGTGGCCGGCGATGGGGAAGAAGGGATGAAACTCGGAATTCCAGTGAAATGTGAGCGGAAGAGGAGCTAGACCCGGGCAGTGCGGGGCGCAGCGCTAGGGGCGCGCGAGCGCGGAGCTAGAGGGGCACTTATAGCTGACAATTTGGCGGGAAGGCCCGACCGGCGCGGCGCGACGGTGTTAAGGCGGGTTCGCGCTCTAGCGGCGTGTCGGCCAGCTGGCGCGATGGGAGGGCAATCGGCCTGCTTCGTGGCGCGTTGAGGAGGTGCTGAGTGGGTGGAGGCGCTCCGGTTGTGGCCTGCGCGCGCCAAGGCGTCCAATTTCCGGCCGGCGGCATGGCAATCGGGAGCTCGGCCACTTAAGTGCGCGATTTAACAGGGCGAGCAGTGTTAGCTGCTTTGACAGCCGTTGTTCGACGCGGTGAGGTTGTGAGTAGTTACTACGGCCGGTGGGACAGAGTCGGTCGCGGCAGTGAGGTGGTTCGACAGCGTTCCCGCGGAGGGTGTCGGGTGCGCGTCCACCTGGCCAAAACCCGTCGTGAAACTCTGGGGCGCAGCAGTTTTCCATTGAGGCGTGACGACGGTTTGACGGCGACGATGTCCGACGGGGGCTGAGTGTGCGGCGTGGCCGGACCGGCGCCGTACAAGTGGCGCCGGTGTCCTGCTCGGTGGGGCGCTGGAGAAGGAAGAAAGGGAGCGCGTGCGTGGGCTGGGCCGGGGGAAAGGAACAGGCCGGCCTAGTGGAGGTTTCGGCCCGCGCGGAGATTTTCAAATCTTTTTCCTATTTAGCTAAGGATTAGGAATTTCCAAACTCCACAAACGAGCAAATAAACTCCAAAAAGATCAAATGCAAGAAAATAAGAAAAATCAAACACTTGGCAAATTCAAAATTTAAATTTTGAAATTTTCCTTTTAGCTATGTTGTTCTAGTTTAGTTTCATTTTGGAAAATTTTTAAAAGAGCCTAGAAAAATTAAAAAAAAATTAAAATTCCCATTTTCTAGACTTTGAATTTTTGGGATGCGACAGCTTATGCATAAAACAGATTGACCTAAATTCTACTTACATTTTTTTTATTAAAATTGATGACTGTATGGTATGAAATTTCTTGTCGAAACAATATTATAACTTTAAGAACAAATGGAGTACAGAGCAAAAAGGCTCAACCAGCAAAGGAGAAAATAGAACTAGGTGGTTTTATTTAAAAAGAAATAGACACTCAATCATTCAGGTTGGTGCTTAATAAAACTATATTGGATGCCAAGTCAGAGGAACAAGGAAAGGAACTGCCACTCACACTTGATTGAACCCACCGTTTAGTGATAGAGAGAGAAGCGGATATATTAAAGGTTGTAAAACAAAGAACAGAAAAATATTAGAAACTTATTTGTTTCTACTTGTTAAATTTGTATTGTTAGGAGACGTATATATAGGTGTATACAGTGACTCCTAATGTGGTAAAAATGAGGGAAGATAACCCTCTGTCACGCTACAGAAGGGGATCTCTATTCTCGGGATACAAGTGGGCATATAGCCAACCCTGTAAGTACCCGCAACCTGTAGGCAACCTGTAAGTACCCGCAAAAATTATATTACATGTCGCACTCACGAATAACTACTTGTATCTCTACTTCATCCAAATGATATGACATCGCTATTCAATTCAAACATAGTTCAAATTCATAATACATATCTATCTTTTATTTTTAAATGTTTTTGGGGTATTAGCTTTTTTGGCCCTCTTTTGAAGGCTCATAGCCAATTTGACATGTTTTTCCAACTTTGCTTATTTGAACCTGCTTTTATACTCCAAATAACCAATTTGACCCTCATTTGCCGAAAAAAAAAATCAAATAAGCAAAGTTGAAAAATAGGTCAAATTGATTCTTAGACTTCAAAACAGGGTGACATAAGCAATTATCTCTTTTTAAATTGTTATCACTGATTACATTCAACATTATCTTTGATAATTCATTTTAATGAATAATAAATATTATATACTACCTCTATTCCAAAATATAAGCATTTTTAAGAATTGGTCAAAGTAAATCTTCTTTGACTTTGACTGCTAATAGGGAAGAATTAATAACGCTTTATTATATATAAATTGTGTTACTAGATTCATCATGAAACGTATTTTCATAATCTGTAACTGTCGGTGTTTCGTACACCGGCACAGTAAAATTTATACGATCGGACGGGAGATCGTGCGATTTCAAAATCAAATGGCCTAGTCTACAGACGAGACTCGAAGGTTTACCTGGTTCGGGCCGCCTCGAGGCGTAATACCCTACGTCCAGGGCGTGAGATCGATCGTATGAATCTCAAGAATACGAAAATACAATGCGGAAGGGCTCTAGATGGATCCAAAAGTCCTTAGCTCGCGTGATGGGGGTAATTAACAGGTGGTGTTTATCGCTATTGCTCTGGATGTATAAGCTTGTTGATCTCGTCGATCTTGTCCCCTCGTTTTCTGTTGCCCGGGTGCCCTTTTTATAGAGCCGAACCTGAGTTGCCTTTATCGAACCATGGTTAGAGTGACCGGACCATGGATTAAGCATCTTGCCGCCTACGGAAGCAGACGACCCCTTGACGGGTGAGACCGCGGTTCTAGAGGGTCATGCCCTCTGGCACTCGGGCCAGACGATCGACGTCTCCTGTTCGTACTATTATTCCCTGGAAAGGAGCAGGGTTGCTTTATTGCTCAGCTTTATCGCCTGGAGGGTTGTTTCTCGCTCGACCGGGTAGTTGCAGAATCTTCCGAAATGCTCATCTCCTGCACATTGCTGGGGATTCTGAGTTGACACGTCTGTTCGGTTGATGATTGCTTTCCAGTGATCGATGGACGGGTCCTGACCGCTGGGATCTCGATAGCTTGAGTCTCGATCCCTGGGAGTCAGAACGGTTACTCCGTTTCTGGGCCTTGATGGGGCTTCCTGACTGCTGAGGTCGGGCCGCCTTTGTGAAGTCCTTGGTGGGCCGTTGGGCCGCGGTCCACAGGTGGGCCGCGTTGTAGAGGTTAGTCCATAAGTACTCGGGGTATACTATCCCGACAGTAGCCCTGAGTCCTGCGCCGCTCACGACCTCTGTTGAGGCGGCGCTGGGCTGAAGCGTCGTGCCAACCATCACTCGCCGATGGTTGTTCCTACTGGAGCGCACGAGCGCGCCCGTAGGGAGTAGCCCTCGAGCCCCCGAGTGACCTGAAAGGTCGGTCGTGGGTTGAAACGTCATGGAGGCAGTTTTCGACCGCTGGGGTCGGTTGAAAGCTAATTTTCGTCATTAGCTTGATGCCAGGAAAAATGCTTAGATAAGACTGGTTTGGCCAGCCTTTGCTCATGATCGGCATAACGCCTAGGGGGACTGGTTTGACCAGTCTTCCCATGATCAGCGTTCTTGGCAACTGTCGGATCGGTCGGAGGGTTCGCCCAACCTCACGCCTGACCATGAATCGATTCACGGTGTTATTGATGGTTCGTTGATCGTGGTTTCAACGATCGAACGGCTCTGCTGCCTCCAGGCGGACGTCGGATGCAGCGTCTCGGAATTGTAACCTTCGGTTGCTCCGAGCGGTTGGATTGGTCCATCGCATGGCCAGTGAAGTGCGACGGTTCATGACGTTCATGTCCCGTCAGGAGCGCGGTTGCCACGCATTAACTGCACGTTAATGCCGCGCTGCCTCCCTCCTGTCGATTCAAACTTTGAGGGTGGATCGTGGGCCCGTCTGTCGGCGTTTGGGTGACGGAATTCTTCTGTGTGCTTAGGTTCAAGTGCCCACTGGGAGCAATTTTGAGCCCACTTGTCAATGAGTGTAGGTGGATATGTCGGTCCAGAGCGTCGACGATCAGGCGGCGTCGAACTAGCGCGTTAGCTTCTATAAAAGGGGGGTGGTTCGTCCTCCGATCTTCGTCATCTTGATTTTAAATCCTCGCGTAGTGCTCCTTCGTCTTCCTTGCGCTTGCTCTTCACCTTGCTCTTCGTCTTCGATTCCAACTTCGACTCCGTCTTCATGGCCTCCCAATGGAAAGCGTCCACCGTTTCAGAGAGCATCCTCACCGCCTCGGTGGGGCTTGGAGTGCTCCCCCGAGGGGCACGGGGCGATGGCGTTCGACGTACCGCGAGGTCGTTCCGTCGCCTCGTGCCAACGAGATCGTCAGTTTCGTTGAGTTCCACAAGCGCGGGCTGATGTTGTTGTCGTCGAACTTCTTCCGCAGCTTGCTGGAGTATTACAGCGTGCATCTTCATCATCTCAACCCCAACGGCATCCTTCAGATCTCAGCCTTCGTCACGCTGTGCGAGGCCTTCTTGGGGATTGATCCCCACTTCGACTTGTGGAGGTACTTTTTCCGCGTGCAGCCTCAGAAGGAAGGCGGCGTGATCCGCGCCGTTGGCAGCGCGGGGATTTGTCTTCGCAACAATCGTCAGGAGTACTTCAACATACCATTGAAGGACTCCTTGAAGAGATGGCATGGGGTGGTTCTATATCGAGAACACCGCCCCCGAACTGCCGGCGTTCGACCTCGAACCGCCGGTGGTCTTGGATTTTTGGAATGCCGGCCTCAGCGACGAGCAAGAGGCTGACATTGAAGACCTGCTCGTTCGGATGGCCGAGCTGGACGACGCGGGCTTGACCGAGGCGCGTCTTGTTGACACCTTCGTCCGCCGCCGCACTCAGCCGCTCCGCCTCTGCACCCGGCTCATGTGCGACTACATCGGGCGGTTCGACACGACGCGGGAGATCCTCTAGTCGGAGCTGTCGGAGGATGGTGTGAGGCAACGCCTCTCACACCTACTGAAAGGCAACGCTCTCGCCGGTGCGAAAGAGGGACCGGCCCCTCTGGATGCCGAGCATCAGGAGGGTCGAATGGTAAATTATCTTACCTGCATTTATTAGTAAATGATATATTGCAAGATTGGAGCGCTTATCTTTGTTCGTGCAGGAGGGCGTTCCTCCATCGTACTTGCCGGCGCCTGTGATGGTGCCGGCAGAAGAGGTCGGCATCCTGGCAACGTCGGGTGTTGAGTCTTCGGGCGGAGGGGTCAGCCTCGAGACACCCGTCGCTGGGCCCTCGACGCAGCCGACGTCTGCAACTCCTTTTGCGACGCTGACTGCTCCGGTTGTAGCCGTTGCTCCTCCGATGGCGCCGACTGCTCCGGCTATAGCCATTGCTCCTCCGGTGGCGCCGGCCGTGATGCCGACTGCTACGGTCGCTGCGCCGACCGTTTCGGCTGCGGCTTCAACTCAGGGGGTCTCCTCCTTTGAGTCTTGGTCGTCTCCGTCCACCGGGGGTGACTGGTCGCCTCCCCCAGCCCGACGGTCACTAGCTGCAGCTGTGTCGGGGAAAGTGCCAGCTTCGAGCTCGACACGGGCAGTCTCGGCTGCCGCTCTATCGGACTTCGACTCGTCGGACGACGTGTCGCTTACGGAGCGTCTTCGTCGCCAGCGGGCAAGGGAGACGGAGAGTGCCGAGGGGCCACCTGCAAAAAAGTCAAGGACGGAGGAATCCGGTCCTTTCGCCCTCGCCCCGACCCCGACTGTTCCGATTGCTGGGGTCGGACAAACCTCGCCAGGCGGAAGCCTGCCCTTCTCCATGCGAGTGTCAAGCCGGTGAGTATCTGTATTCTTATTTAATTGGATATTTTACCTGATATTGTGAAGTGACCAGGATTTTGATCATGCTTTGCAGGGCTCCTTCCCTCGGCGCATCACAAACCCAAGCGACGAGGGTCGCGTCCAAGGAAAGGCTGACGTCCCATCCTTCGTCGTCGCCTCCTCGCATGGTATCCGCGGCTGAGACCGCATTGGAGCGGGTGGAAGAGGTAGCGCAGCTTTCAAGCACCTAGGCCGTGGGCGGCCAAGGTGGACTCCCAGGCGAAGAAGCCGGGAAGGAAAAGGGGCAACCCTCGGTCGTTGAAGCCGAGGTCAGCGTTCCACTGCCCCCGAGCCCTATCGACGGGGACGTGGAAGTCGGGGAGCCGATGACGATGCCCCCGAGCAGTCGGGTCTAGTCGTCCCCTGACCCAGGGTCGAGGGAAGAAAGCGCGCCGTTGGCTCTAAGGGAGCCTTCGGCGCCAGCGGTGCCTGTCTTGCCACTGACCACAGGACCCACTTCAACAGCGTTGGTGGCGACGCAGGTTTCCGCGCGACGGGTGGACTTGGGGCGGCCCCGGATCTTGAGGCGAAGGTCGGATCCTTCCTCGTCCGCTTCGACAGATCGCCATCCGGCACCTGGTCCTCCGATCTCCAATGAGGCCGCCTGGGACTCTTAGAGGTTCCTGTACGACCAGGTGTGCGTGGGGGGCGAATGGGTCTCCTCGGCGCTCACTCACATTCAGAGCGCCCAAGAATGTTTGGAGGAGTTCCAGAAGACCATAGCCGATCCCTATGGAACACTCTGCCAGGTTAATTTTGATATTTCAAATTTTCAAAAGTATACGTGAACCCAATTGGCGGGTTTCGCAGGGGAGCCTCGACAGGGCGCTTTGCCAGCCTCTCAAGATCTCGATCGGTCGGAGGTCGAGGCGTTGCGCCGAGAGCTTTCGCGGACCCGCAACGAGCGGGACGAGGCCAGGAAGTTGGCCGCCGACTGACTCCTCGCCCTCGGGGATGCGGAAAGACGCGCCGAGGGCTTCGAAAGGGGTAGCCAGGAGCTCTAGATGGAGATCACTCGGCTACAGATCGAGAGGAGGAGTCTCGGTGAGGAGGTCAGGTTGCTGCGCCAGACCTATGCAAGTAAGTAGTTTTATAGTTCATTAACCAGCAAGAGAGTTCACCCTGTTGTTGCTTGCTGACGCATTAGATTGCGCAGAACTCCAGGAGGGGGCCAGCCGTAGCGCCCAGGAGATCCGAGAGCTGAAGGACCGGACACGCTTGGCCGAGGAGGCCAAGGAAGCGGCTGACGGCGCGCTGGAGCGGTCGGAAGAGCTGTGCCGCCTCGCCCTGGAAAGCCATGATACTTCGGAGGCTCGTGTCGGCGTCTTAGAGGCCGAGGTGAGGAAGTACATGGCGGAACTGGCGAGGGTGCAAAAACTGTCTGCTTCGTTAGAAGCATCGACTGCTCAGCTTCGACAGGATCTAGCCAACGAGCGGTCGGCCACTAAGGCTGCACATAAAAATCAAGAGAGTAAGTAACAAATGAGTTTGTTAATTTGCTGGGGAAACTAGTCCCTGAAATTTTTGAGATGCAGGCATGTCCGTAGAGCTCCGAAAACTGTTGTGGTCGGTACGAACGTTGGTCCACCAGGTGTTCGACGACACCCAAGATCTGAGCACGTCGGCAGATCGGGCGTCCCGAGTGTTGGAGATGCTGCCGGGGCTGATCCGCACGAGCTGCTCGTTGCTCTACGGGACGGGGCGTCGTTGACGTTGGCGCACCTACGGTCCCATTACCCCGATGCTGATGTCGGGCGTATTGCTGAGGGTTTCGCCTCGGGTACGTCGGATGAAGCGTCAGCTAAGCTTTTTGAAGACTCCAAGCCTCAGGCGCAGGAGATAATCAGCTGCTTCCTCCAACTGACCTTGATGAAGGAGCGCTTCGGTCGTCTGCCTCCTCTCTAACTGTTCTGGCTTGTAGCTTGTAATGGTACCTATAAACTTGTTATGTGAGTTTTAATGTTTTTGACTCTTTCTAACATCAAGTGTTTCGCATTGTTCTTTGCGTTCCATTGGGCATTGGTCAGGCGACTGGGACGGGTATAGCCCGTGGGCTCAAGTGTCGGACTCGGACCTTAGAGCGTCACCGGCGCCGGGTCGAACCGTTAGCCGCGAGGATTGCTCCGAACGAGGATGCTCATAGTCCGCAAGAGTTAGGCCGAATTACTCGTGCAACACATCACGAGCCGGGAGGTCGATCCCCGAGAAACTAAATAGGCGTCGAGCCTAAGTTTGATGTTAACGAGGCACGGGGCGTTTGGATCCTTGGGTCGATCGTTCCGATCCTCGGGTGAGACTCTGATGATAGCCCTCGGGCAGTGGAGTGGAGTCGAACAGACTGCGCTTCTCTACCAAAGACATAGTTAGTGGATGAGATGTGATTAGGATGAAGAGATATCGAACAACTTTATTATGCGTAAAAACGACGCAAGTTTTCAATATTCCATGCGTGAACAAGCTCGGCGCCGTCTTGTGTCGCTAGTTTCTATGTGCCAGACTTTAAAACTCGCTTAATCACGTATGGGCCTTCCCATGGAGGAGACAGCTTGTGGTGATCTCGCTTGTCTTGCACTCTCTTGAGCACAAGGTCGCCGACTCTGAGGGTCCGACCCTTGACGCGTCGAGCGTGTAGCCGTCGAAGGCTCTGTTGGTACTTGGCCGACCGGAGTATGGCCATGTCACGCGCCTCGTCCAGCTGGTCCAGGGCGTCTTGCCGCGCCTCCTCCGCCTTCTGCTCGTCGTAGACTCTGATCCTCGGGGAGTCGCAGTCGAGGTCGGTCGGCAGAATGGCTTCGGCTCTGAACACCATAAAGAAGGGAGTGAATCTTGTAGTTCTGTTAGAGGTAGTTCGCAGGCCCCACAACACGAACGGGAGCTGTTGAACCCACCGCCTGACGGACTGCTCGACGCAGTCATAGATCCGAGGCTTCAGCCCCTGAAGCACCATGCCATTGGCTCGTTCCACTTGGCCATTGGTCCTCGGGTGAGCGACAGAGGCGAAGTCGAGCCTGATATGATGCTGTGCACAGAACTCTCGGAAAACATTTCCAGTGAATTGAGTCCCGTTGTCGGTGATGATGGAGTTCGGGACTCCAAAACGAAAAATGATGTCGCGAATGAACTCGACAGCCCGACCCGAGCTGATGCAAGGGGTCGGTCTCGCTTAGATCCACTTTGTGAACGTGCCGACCGCGACGAAGAGGTGGGTAAAGCCCCCGAGCGCTTTGTGAAAAGGCCCGAGAACGTCGAACCTCCAGACAGCAAACGGCCAGGTGATCGGGATCGTCTGCAGCTCCTAGGCCGGTAGATGTGTCTGGCGGGCGTAGAACCGGCAGCCCCTGCAGGACCGCACGAGCTTTTCCGCATCCGAGACTGCTAAAAGCCTTGACAAAAAATTTTGCCGACGAGGGTCCTCGGGGCGGCATGATGTCCGCAGGTTCCCAAGTGAATGTCGTCGATGAGACGTAGACCCTCCGTCTGAGGGATGCAGCGTTAGATGACGCCACTGGGACTGCGCTTGTAGAGCTCGTTGTCGATGAGAATGTAGGCTTTCGCCCGACGCGCGATCCACCGGGCTTCGTTGGTGTCGGACGGCAAGGTGCCATCCTAGAGATACGCGTAAATTCCCAGGGACCAATCAGGGATGATGGCAAAGGTTTCTGGCCCGGAGGTCGGGTCCTGCTCCGTGACTCGGGCTCGGCATGGGAATCGGCGATGTCGTCATTGAGCTTGATCGTCGGCTTGGTGAGGACCTCGAGAAAGACATTGTCGGGGATCGGATCTCGTCCCAAGGCCATACGGACGAGGGTGTCAGCTGCTTCATTGTCGCGGCGTGGAACGTGATGAAGCTCGAGCCCGTCAAACTTGTCTTCGAGCTTGCGAACCTCTTGGCAATAAGCCTCCATCTTCGAATCTCGGCAGCTTGACACTTTCATGACTTGGTTGACGACGAGCTCGGAATCACCTTTGACGTTAAGCCGTCGGACTCCGAGCGTGATGGCCATGCGAAGGCCGTGCAGCAGGGCCTCGTATTTTGTGGCGTTGTTGGAGGCCGAGAAGTGAATCTGCAAAACATACCGAAACTTGTCTCCTTTGGGGGAGATGAGGACGACGCCAGCCCCCGAGCCCTTGAGTTGACATGACCCATCGAAGAACATGGTCTAGTTCTCGGGGTCGATGGAGTCGGATGGTTCCTGCGCCTTGGTCCACTCGGCGATGAAGTCGATGAGGATCTGGGATTTGATGGCTTGCCGAGGCACGTAGGTGATGTCATGGCCCATGAGCTCCATCGCCCATGTGGCGACACGCCCGGCCACGTCCTTCCCGTTGATGATTTCTCCGAGAGGGAAGCTTGTCACCAGTCGGATAGAGTGGTTGTCGAAGTAGTGACGAAGCTTACGGCTCGTGATAAGGATGGCATAGAGCAGCTTCTCCACTTGGGTATATCTGGTCTTGGCGTCGACGAGAACTTCGCTGATGAAGTAGACAGGTCGCTGGACCTTCAAGGCCCGTCCCTCCTCCGACCGCTCGACGACCAGGGCTGTGCTGACGACCTTAGTGGTGGCGGAGATGTAGAGTAGCAACGGCCCGTCGAAGGCTAGTGAGGTTAGGACTAGCGGAGAAGACAGCATGGTCTTCAATTGCTCGAAGGCTCCCTGGGCTTCGGGGATCCAGGAGAAATGGTCGGACTTACGGAGGAGTCGGTAGAAAGGCATGGCTTTCTCTCCTAGTCTGGAGATGAAATGGCTGAGAGCTGCCAGGCATCCAGTGAGCTTCTGGACACCCTTGATGTTGTTGATGGGCTCGAGGTTGCAGATGGCGATGATCTTCTCAGGGTTGATCTCGATGCCGCGTTTGGAGATGACGAATCCGAGGAGCTTGCCGGAGGGGACGCCGAAGACGCACTTCTCGAGGTTGAGCTTGATGCAGAACCATCGAAGGTTGACGAAGGTCTCTTCCAGTTCTTTGATGAGGTCGGCCACCTGCCGAGTCTTGATGACGATGTCGTCGACGTAGACCTCTAGATTCCATCCCAGCTGGCTGTGGAAGCATATCTGCATACAGCGCTGGTACGTGCGCCAGCGTTCTTGAGGCCGAAAGGCATGGTGACGTAGCAGAACGAACCGAAGGGTGATGAATAATGTGGCCGATTGATCGGAGTCTCGCATGGATATTTGATGGTACCCGGAGTACGGATCGAGGAAGCTGAGGGTTTCGCACCCTGCGGTGGAATCGACCACCTGATCTATGCGCGGCAAAGGAAACGGGTCCTTTGGGAATGCTTTGTTGAGACTTGTGTAATCAACACACATCTTCCATTTCCCATTTTTCTTTTTCACCATTACAGGATTGGCCAACCACTCTGGGTGGTAGACCTCTTTGACGAACTTGGCATCGAGCAACTTGGTGATTTCTTCTCCGATGGCACGGCGTTTCTCGTCGTCGAAGCGTCGAAGTCATTGCTTCACCGGTCGGGAGCCGGGAGCGATGTGCAGAGAGTACTCGGCGACCTCCTTTGATATGCCTGGCATGTCGGATGGTGCCCAGGCAAAGACGTCCAGATTCCGATGGAGGAAGTCGACGAGTGCGCTTTCCTATGCATCGGAAAGCGCGGTCCCGACTCTGGCTTTCGTGGAGGTGTCGGAGTCGTCGAGGACAATCTCCTTAGAGTCATCGGCGGGTTCGAACGAAGTGGAGGAGGCTAGTGTGGAGTCGAGTGTCATGGCAAACACTTGTGATCAGCGTATCTCCTCTAGTTGGGCCCGCCCCGCAAGGGTGACAGCCAGCTCGTAGCTCTCCTTCTCACACGCGAGAGCGTGTTTGAAGCGAGAGGCCACAGTGATGATGCTTTTAGGCCCTGGCATCTTGAGCTTGAGGTAGACGTAGTTGGGGATCGCCATGAACTTGGTGTAGGTAGGTCGGCCAAGGATGGCATGGTGTACACTCTGGAGAAGTCGACCACTTCGAGGGTGAGCTTCTCTGTCCTGAAGTTGTCGCGGTCGCCGAAGGTGACCGGCAACGTGATCCGACCCAGGGGGATGGCGCTACCTCCTGGGATGACGCCATGAAACGGAGTGTTGCTCGAGAGGAGGTCGGACCTCGAGAGCTTCATGGCCTTGAACGTGTCGATGTCGAGGATGTTGAGGGCACTGCCTCCATCCATGAAGACCTTGGACAGTCTGGTGGTGCCGATTATCGGGTCGAGCACCAAGGGCAGGCGCCCGGGTTGGGGAACATGGTCGGGGTGATCGGACCTGTCGAAGGTGATCGGAGCCTCTGACCACTTAAGGTATGAAGGGACAGCGGGAGCGGTCATGTTGACCTCCCGCCATGTTTGTTTCTCATGGCGACGTGACTCGTAGGCCACCGTCCCGCCGATGATTATCAAACAGTCTTCTGGCTCGAGAAAGGTACTGTCGAGAGTATCCTCCCCCTACTTCGCCGGTGATAGTCCTCAAGCCAGTGGGCGAGATTTGTCTCACCCATGTACCGGATGATGTTGGTCGAAGCATGGAACTTGTCGGGGAAGCCGGCTCTCCGAATGCGGGCCCCAAACGCCTGGGGTCTGATGTCGTCGGGGCTGAGGCTCTGAGCGTTGTCGTAGCTGTGCCATCGAGGGCGTCGCTCGAGGGGTCAATCGTGGCCGGAGTCGGTGTAGCGGTCGCATCTGGCCTGCGTCCGTGCCTCAATGGTGTGACGGGCGTCACGATACTCCCCCAAGCGGCGGCGGATGTTGCGGGCGACGGGGTCAGGTTTCCTTGTCTCGGTCCATCCACGGCAATGGCTGGGAGCAAGACTTCGACAGTTAGCACTCGGCTGGTAGGAACTGTGCGCCTCAGAATCCTGACGAAGAGATGGCTCGGGTGGTTGCAAAGCGCCATCAAGGTAGACGCGGAGACGATCGTAAGTCTCCTTGAGGATGGGGTTATCGGGTGTAGGAGATTCGTAAAGGACGCAGGCCGCTGCCGCCAGATTCTCATATGGTGTCTCAAAGGCAGGCGTGCCACCGTCTATGATCTACTGATAAGCAGTGCGAGCTCGGGCTCGGGCACCACTACTAGACACGGTGGCGTCTTTACCCTTCAGATCGCCCTCAGTCGCAAGTTTGCGCCGGAGTGCGTCCTCAACCACAGTAAAAGCGTGAAGCTGTGGAGAGGGATCGTCATGTGCTACCTTGCCGGGGGTTTCGCCCTCTGCGACTTTGGCGGGCAACATGAAGCACTCACGGGAAGGATCGTGACCCAAAACGCCATGAGGCAAAGAACGAAGAAGGCGACGTCGAGGCGAGCGACGTTTAGACGAACGTCGTTCACGCAAGATTTGAAGGTGAAGCTCGCCGCCGCTGTCGGCGACGAAGTCTAGGTTCCCAAAGCGGAAAGCCCGACTAGCAACGAAAGTGAGAACATTCCATGATCGACCATCACAAGCGATGGCAACCGCAAAATCCCCAAAGAACAGCCGAGAGGTGGAAAAATCTCTGATTAGAACGAAAACAGAAGCCATTGAAACAATGAATAAAAACGCACCGAAAGCCCCTTCCTGGCGCGCCAACTATCGGTGTTTCGTACACCGGCACAGTAAAATTTATACGATCGGACGGGAGATCGTGTGTTTTCGGAATCAAATGACCTAGTCCACAGACGAGACTCCAAGGTTAACCTGGTTCGGACCGCCTCGAGGCGTAATATCCTACGTCTAGGGGCGTGAGATCGATCGTATAAATCTCAAGAATACGAAAGTACAATGCGGAAGGGCTTCGGATGGATCCGAAAGTCTTTAGCTCGCGTGATGGGAGTAATTAACAGGTGGTGTTTATCGCTATTGCTTTGGATGTATAAGCTTGTTGATCTCGTCAATCTTGTCCCCTCGTTTTCTGTTACCCGGGTGCCTCTTATATAGAGCCGAACCTGAGTTGCCTTTATCGAAGCATGGTTGGAGTGACCGGACTATAGTTTAAGCATCTTGACGCCTACGGAAGCGGACGACCCCTTGATGGGTGGGACCGCGGTTCTAGAGAGTCATGCCCTCTGGCGCTCGGGCCAGACGATCAACGTCTCCCGTTCGTACTATTATTCTTTGGAAAGGAGCAGGGTTGCTTTATTGTTCAGCTTTATCGTCTGGAGGGTTGTTTTTCGCTCGACCGGGTAGTTGCGAAATCTTTCGGAATGCTCATCTCCTGCACATTGCTGGGGATTCTGATTTGACACGTCTATTCGGTTAATTACTGCTTCCCAGCGGTCGGCAGACGGGTCTTGACCGCTGGGATCCCGATAGCTCGAGTCCCGACCTTTAGGAGTCGGAACGGTTACTCCGTTTGTGGGCCTTGACGGGGCTTTCCGACCGCGGAGGCCGAGCCGCCTTTGTTAAGTCCTTGGTAGGCCGTTGGGCCGTGGTCCACAGGTAGGCCACGTTGTAGAGGTTAATCTGTAAGTATCTAAGGTATACTATCTCGACAGTAACTTTATATTTACTAGATTCATCATGAAACGTATTTTCATAATCTGTAACTTTATATTAGAAATATTTAATTTTCTAGATATTATTAGTCAAAGTTAAACAAATTTGACTTTGATTAAATTCAAAAATGCTTATGTTTTAAAATGGAGGGAGTACCTTACGTATAGCTTACTTTGTTATTTGGACTAATTTTGGAATAACATGATATTGAAAATCAAGCATGACGCCATCTAAATATACGATGGGGAACATGTCCGATTTAAGGCGAGTTTCCGTATTTTATATATGGGAAAAGGCAGCGTCTTTCAGAAAATGGCGTGGCCCTCGTCTGTCTCGTCCATAACCGACGACCCTTCCTGGTGGTTCCTGGCTGACTTGGTTTCCCTGACGGCCAGCTGTAGCTTTTCTCTTGATGACGAATCGACGATTTATATTTTGGATCCTATAAGCCATGCCAATCCTTTCCTTTTGGTGAAACTACTAGCTAGGAAGCAGCTGCGACCGTGTTGACCACGTGTCGCTTGAGATTGCAATCCGAGCACCGAATACTTCGAATTTAATCTGCCTATCCCTCGTCGGTCCTTTTTTGCGTGTGTTTTGTGCGTCATGTGTATACTTCCTTTATTCTTTGTTATGTCATTTCTGACAGATTTGAAGCAATTACGGATCCAATAAACTGTCATGTCTGTTTTTTCTTTTCAGATCGACGGACATTTTTTTATTTTTTTTAACCTCTCTTTACTAAATACAGATATATTCTACGCACACGGACACCTACTCACACCACACCACAACACACATCAACACTGAACTTTTTGACTACAACTAGATTCTGATATGTGACAAGAAGCGTCGTCTTTCTTTTGTAACGTCACGTAAAAAAAGACAAAACCTTAAACTATTTGAAAATAAATCTCGAGGTGATATAACCCAATGTTGATCTCATTGGATCGAACACTGGGCGACAGGCTGCCAGCCGCATGCCTTGCCACTCAAGATGAAGCTCGTCCTCGGAAAAAAAAATTCTATTTAGTAGGCTGTAAAACACTTGTTTACAGCCCCAGCTAGATTTGGAACAGCTGTCCACCTGGACCGAATCTCAAAACACGTATCCAATACCACCTTCGTCAACATCAGTTCGTGACGTTCATCCGGCTTTCTCCTAATCCTTCCCCATCCTGCTCTCCACTCTGATGGCGGCGCAGCGCGGCCTACGCAGGTGCGGGGCGCCCTGGGACGGCACGGCGCGGCCGGACCCGATGCAGCCAGGCTACGGAGCGGCCCGACGCGGCCAGACTGGAACC